>SEYY01021569.1:0-19466 GCA_009176605.1 Armadillidium nasatum
CTCTTTGCTTTTCTTATTGACTGGTTAAGTTCATTCCTAATTCTCTTATAATGTTCCAAATCTTCCACCCTGCTCCTACCTTTGAATATTTTAAAACATCTACGCTTTTCACTGATTTTCTCTTTTATCTCTCTACTCCACCAATTAGGTTTTCTATTTGCCACCCTAATGGATTTATCTTTAAAACACACAGACTGAATGGAAGACAATATTTCCTTGAAGTATTCCCACATGATGAAACAATTCTGACCATCAAACTCCTTATCCCAGTCAATTTCATTGAGCATTGCTCGGAATTTGCTAAAATCTCCGTTTCTGAAATCTAATATCTTTTCCCTATTGACTTGCAATTTGGGCCCAGACCTCATATTCCAGTTAAATCTAATAATATAGTGATCACTAGCTCCTAAAGTCTCCCCAACTTCGATATCATTCACCATATTCTCATCATTTGTTAATATTAAATCTAACAATGCCGCATGCCTTGTCGGTTCTTGAACCATCTGACTCAAAAAGTTGTATAGAATACAATTTACAAATACTGAACTTCTATTAACCATGCTACTCAAAGTATTCCACTCAATGTCTGGAAAATTAAAATCACCCATAATGACTACCCCTTTTGCATTATTTTCACAAGCTACTTTGATTTCCTTCACCATATCTTCATCTAATACTTGACTCTGATCAGGAGCTCTATAAAATGCTCCTATCCTGTATGATTTATTATACATAAGAATATCTACCCACAGAGATTCCACATCCTGATTTGTTTTAATGTCAGCAATTAACACTGATTCAATATTGCTTTTAACATAGAGTGCTACACCTCCACCATTTCTTCCTCTACGTTGGTATAGGTAAAATGAGTATCCTTCTATTTCATATTCCTGTAGGGAATCTCCGTAAAGTGCCTCATTTACCCATGCTTCAGTAATGCAAATAATGTCAAGATTCTCCTTTATGATGTAACTAGTCAACTCATCTTTTTTGTTTCTAAGGCTCTGAGCATTTGTGTAAAAACATTTCATACTAAACATGTCCTTATATGTATCCTTTCCATCTTGATTTCTAGTAATGTCTCCATTTTTATTAATCGGCCTATATTGTAAAGCACCTTTATTTTTATTCATACCACCATCAATATTACAATCCCCATCGCCACAACTAGCAGAGCGAATAATATGCCCTTCACCCCTATCCTTACCTAGTTTCCCGGCAGACATCTCTCCAGCCTGTAACCTAGAAGCTGCACACCCTCTCGACTAAGGTGAACTCCATCTCTTGCAAACAGATTCTTGTCCTGAAACTCTTCCCAGTGATCCAAAAATCCAATATTCTCTGAAAAACATAAATTCCTAACCCTTTCATTCATACCAAAAGCCCTACTTTCCCATTCTAGCCCTGCTCCCAACCTAGGTAATATACCTGACACCATGCATTTCCTACCACTTACTTTCAGTCTTTCAATCAAATTCCTATAGCTTGCTAACAGTTCCTCTGACTTTCTATGACCTATATCATTTGTTCCAACATGGACAATCACTCTTGCATTCACATTCGTATCTGCAATCTCCCTATCTATTCTGTCCACAATATCATTCACTCGTGCACCTGGATAACATACTCGCATTTGTTTCCTTTTATCCGTATTTCTAAAAGTCCTATCTAAATATCGTATCTGAGAGTCACCAATCAGTAATGCCTCAGTCTTCCTCTTGGGAAACCCGACATCACAACTGGCCACTTCAGATTTCTCCCCATCAGAAAGACAGCTAAACCTGTTACTGCAGGTCACAGGTCTAGTGTCCCTCATGATCCTAATTTTATTACTCCTATTCTCTACAACACACCATCTATCTGCAGTCCTATCTGCCTCTATAGCCCTCCCCCTCACAAAATCCTGCCTAGGTGAGTCACTAGGTCTACTTGCCCCCATTACCATACCATTAGCCTGCCCCCTCTCTACTTCCTGCCTACATGAGCCCCTAGTCTCAACTAAGTCACTACTAGCTACCTTCTTCCTAACACTACCCTCCCTTCTCAGCTCAGATACCCAGTTGCTAAGCCTACCTACCTCTAGTTTCAAAGACTCAGACCTTTCATTCTTTTTCATCTCATCCAAATCCTCACTTATCCTTTCAATCTCCTTTCTTATCAACACATGCTCAGCTTTCAGGATACAAACAGTACACTCACCAACATCTTCTCTTCTCACAGTCCCACAAATATCACAATCCACATACATACTCAAATTATTGTACTATGAAATTGAAGTTATACTATTTTGTTACAAAGGCCTAACTTAATACTATTGAAATTATACTATACTGTTACAAGGCCTAACTTAATCAAGAGCTCTAAGCAACAATCTAACCTCAAATATACTAAATGAAACAATCAATATAATTACCTTGGTCCTAGTTTAGTCTAGAGTTTTGAAAATAAACCCTAGGGCTATGAGAAAGCCTAGTCAGTACAACTGGGTAGGCCCACTGCCAATCAGACAATCTAATTAAATTATTTGAATTTAACAAGAAATTAAAATGGGTGGCCATGGAATTCCCCCTAAACAATTTCCAAAAGTTATAACATGCTTGATGAGGAACCTTTACTCCACTTACCAAATCAATGGAATATAATTACTGACTTTGAATGACCAAGACTAGTGATTTTATAATGGTGTCTCCCTATTTGAAGACTACTTCAAGTTCAAAGTTCTCTTATTTGAGAACGTACAAAATTCTTCACCAAGTAACCAAGATTTTATATATAAAAAATTGTGCTTAAAATTGTTAAAAGAATATTTTAACAAATATATTGATATATATTTGTAAAAATGGTACTTGGATTTGGTAAAGTGACAAGGAAGGAAGTAGAGAGTTTCAAGCAGGGTTTCCAAAAGAAAAATCAAATTATATAACAGTCTGGTTCAGGTACATTTTTGTTTTTAATATGTGAAACTACGAAATGAAATTATTAGATTTCATTTTTTCAGGTAAATTGGGGCTTGAAAAACGTAAACTAAAAACATTAAAGTAATAAGTACAATCTTTTAACTTATTGTGCAAATTCAGTGGAGTATTATCATCGTCAGAGTGAATTTTATAGCTATTCTGGAGCTAAATTAAAAAGATTTCTAGAACAAAGTAAATGTTATATACATAAAGCCAACATTTGCAAGGTTATGCCTATTTTGTAGCTGTTAGGGGTACATTTACCCTTCAAGTGAAGGTTAGGTTAAGTCAATCTAGTTTGTTAGATAAACATTGAACAAGCCAGCGTTCACCAGGTTGGGCCTATTTACTGGGTGTAGGGATACGTTTACCCTTTAAGTTGAACTAGTTTGTTGGATCTAACTAGTTCCAACTTAACCTCACCTTAAAGGTAAATGTATACCTATAGCCAGAAAATACACCTAGTTTACTTGATTTCATATATTTCATATTCAAAGTTTGAATATATTAAGCCAAAAAAAAAATTTTTTCAAGCTCTGAAATAGCTATAAAATTCACTCAAACTCTAATGCAGCAATCATTAATATTACAGAGCCAGATGATATTACACCAATGAAGTTGTATGTTGCATTGTTTAATGATCGTATTACTCTTTGTTGATTACATTTTTTTTTTGTGTGTGTTTTTAGTATATAAAATCATTTTCCAATCCTCAATATACCTAAAAAAATGATTTCAGATCATTTTGCTTCCATATATTAAGAGAAAAAAAATGCTTACCTGTACTAGACAATTACCAATTAAATAAATGATATTTTTTTACGTAATTTGTTTTGTAAGACAATTTTTTTGATTTTTTAAAATAATGTCACTGTCTTCATATTTGATTTCTTTAAGTTCACAATATCAGAAGAGAATTTAAAAAAAGAAAATAAATTAAAATCAATATTAATTTAAGCATTTTATTGGGCTGTCAATTAAAAAAATAAAAAATAAATGTTATCTAGTATCTATAAATATAAACTTATTCAAAAAAGTTTATTGTAGTTAACTTTTTCCATAGAATTATGTAGTACTGTAGAGTGAATAAAAAGAAATCAAAATGAATAAAATGCCATAGAGTTGAAATGTGTCAACATTCTGCAATCTACCACAGAGTATATATACTGTATATATTTTTTTAATAATTTTTTTAATAATTTTTTTAATAATTTACCGTGGCTCAAACGGTAAAGTGATTGACTCACGTGCTTGAGGGCGCCGGTTCGATCCCACTTCGGGATCCTAGGTATATACTACCTAGAAAAGTTCCTCTCCTCGAATAGGGCAATGCCCGTGAGATGTGAACTTTCAATAAAAAAAAAAAAAAAAAATATATTTTTTTAATAATTGACTCAATCAGACAAATTCACTTAAATTTAATATTCTTACTTCTAAACTCTGTCTCCATGTTCTAATTATAGAAATTAATTTGTTTTATTTTTCAAAATTTAAGTGCTGAGAGTTACAAATTTAAATACAGTGAATTTTCGTCATTTTTATATAAAAAAAAAATTAAAAAGTTTGTACTTTTTACAAAATTATATAGTTTAAATAACTTAAGATAAATGATGAGTAATATTTAATTATTAATTAGGTGAATAAGCTTACTAATAAAAAAAAGATGTAGCAAAAAAAAAATATGTATATTTTTTATTTTAATTCATAAAAATATAAAAAAAAAATCTCAAACTCTGGTTTCAAGGTTAAAATGTTTTACAATATCAGGAATATGAAAAAAATAGTCATTTCATGCTCTATTGTGTATGTATATATATATATATATATATATATATATATATATATATATATATATATATATATATATATATATATATATATATATATATATATATATATATATATATATATATATATATATATTATAGGTTTGCAAAATTAAAATCAACTGATTTTTCATTTAAATAATCACTTTTTTTTTTTTTTAATTTTAAGATAACGTCGCTGTCATCACATTTTTAGTTCATGTCAAGAGAATGTGCTAAATGAATTAAAAATTAAACAACAGCCAAAGATATTTTTCATTAATTATTGACACCCGTAACTGTGTTTTACCTTTGAAATCTGAATAATAACATTTGGATATTGTAAAAGGCAGGTAAGTTATATAAAAATAAAATTTATAAATTTCATTACTATTAGTTTTTTATTATTTATTTTTGTCAAGTTGTATGAGTAATTTAAATTATAAATTTAATTTAAGAACGAGTATAAGATGTATAGTATCTATAAATATAAACCTACTCAAAAAGTTTATTGTTGTTAATTTGTTCCATAGAATTATGTTGTACTGTAGATGTGAATGAAAAAGGAACTAGAGGGAATGAATTCATTCGGCAATCTACCACAAAATATATATTTTTTCATGTTGAAAATTCATTTAATAATTGATTCACTACTACTTTTAACCAGGGTTGGCATAATTAAAATCAAATTATATAAATCTGTTGATTTATATAATATTTAAGAAGAAATTAACAAAGTTAATCACTACAGTAAGTGGGAAAAGGTCAGCAGAAACATCAGCCCTCTGCTCTGCTACCAAATTATGTAGGAGTTAAAAGACGCAATCTATCATAAAAAACAAAAGAAAAAGAAAGGGGAGTTTCATGGTTGCTTATCTTTTGGGTAAGTTCGGCCACATTGTTCTGTTAATCAAGAATCAAATTGGGGAAGTACACCACCACCAGTTAAGAAAACAAAAAAAATGAAACAGAACTGAGTTTCCACTGCAACTGCTTCCCACTAACTAACTAAAAGAAAACAAAAAAAAAAACAAAGACTGCTTAACATGAAAATAAAAGTGTTTTGAAAACCCCCCAAAAATGTACACTAGAAAAGCAGATGGGAGGTTTATAAAAGATTGTGTAATTTAAAGAGTAATATTTTAGTAAAACTTTTTACAGGGTAGATTAATATATTAACATGCTTGTAGGTTTAATAGGTTCAGTTGTTGTATTATTTAAGGTAAGGGAATTAAATGGTTCTTTTTTTAGTTATCCCACAATGTATCTCAAACACCCCTCCGCATAACAACCACTCATGCCAGATGGAATATTCCTTGTAATTTATATTATTAATACTGAAGCGATGTTGTAATGTAAGATGCCAAAATTAAAGTAAATAAAATGAAGGTAATTTCACTGGTTACCAAAAATGATTAAATGCATAAATATATATCATAAATAATATATATCATAATTATATATATAATTATATTATAATATATATAATATATATATATATATATATATATATATATATATATATATATATATATATATATATATATATATATATATATATATATATATATATATATATAATAAAAAAAAAGCTCAAAAAAGTTTTATATGCATTTCTTTCTATCATTAAAAATTATTATTTTCATTTTTATCTTCTAAGTAAAGACAGGCGGAGAAACCTTTCTGATCTAAATATTTTTTCATCAACATAAAAGAACGAAGGTCCATATATATATATATATATATATATATATATATATATATATATATATATATATATATATATATATATATATATATATATATATATATATATATATATATATATATATATATATATATAACTTCAATTTTTTTTTTTTTTTTTTTTATCATTTAAAATATTGAATTTTTTTTTTTTTTAAAAACATCTTGTATCATTTCTTGTGATTAGAAACAGGAATATTTATTGACATTCCTATTTCACCAGTTGGGATAAATAGGAAAGATTAAATTTCATTTTTTTTTTATCACAAAATAAACCAATTAAAAGTTTTGTTACACAGTGAGAATGAAATAGACTCCTTGTATTCTATTATTTTTTTTTTTTTTTTTTTTTTATATTGATGTGAAAAAGTAGGAAACCTTCATATTATTAATCAGTGTAATGGATAAAATCTTCCTGGATCAGATTAGACGCAACATGATCTCATACACTGATGGTGTTCAAGTCCAGAGTAGGAAAAAGTATTCCAGATTTTAATGGTAGATTACCTACATCAGTGAGTACAGTGTTTAGGAACAGACAGGGGAGATGCGATTGCATGGAAAGACTTATTCTATTTAAAGATTAATTTATATAACACGTTGAAAAATATTTTATTCTTGAATTTTATTTTGCTGTAGATAAATTTCTTCCTATAGATCTCATTGACCTCAATGAGTGATATTAAGTTGTGTTTTCACCTCTTATAATCAAAGTTGATGCTTTCTATTACTATACTTTTTTTTTTTTTTTTTTTTTTTTTTCAGTTTAACAAATAATTTTTATTTAAACCTCAAGACGTTTAGTAGTTTATGAGAATTAGAGAGAGAGATTTGGCTTTACAAATTCCTGGGATTCAGAAGAGGAGAGACAGACTGAGCAAGTAAGTTAAAATTCCCATTAAAATATAGTGAATTAATGACTGAAATACTTAGGTAAAAGAAATGATAAATTTAACAAATGGTAAAATTTGTTTAAATTTACAGTATAACAATTTTCTGTAGAAAAATAAAATAAAATTAAATGCTTTGTAAATGTATGAATTTCTTTAAATAAATAACAGAAATGACTATATTAGTAAACAAATGAATAGCTGACTTTATTGGTAACTTTAATTAAAGGCAGTGATGTAAACAGAGTAAATATGTCTTATTGGAAGTTATTTAAGTATTCGATAAAGTAAAGGAAAAAAGTTAGGCTTATTGGAAAATATACCATATATTTAATTTATTACCAAAGTTAGATTGTTGTTGAGAGCTCTAGGTTAAAGTTCATTTAAGGAAATGCCTATTATTATGCCTTAAGAAAAGGCCTATTTAAGGAAAAAAAAATTTTTTTTAATTATTAGTACAACTTTAGTAGTTTAATTTTAATTTGAGTATTTGTGTTGTATGTGGTATCTATCTGTTGAATTGTGAGAGGAGAACATGTTACTGAATGTACTGTTTGTATTCTGAAAGTTGAACATGTCAGTGAGGAAGGAGATTGAAAGGTTAAGTGAGAAGTTGGCTGAGATGAAAGATCTGAATCTTTGCAGCTGGAAGTAGGTAGACAGAGTGAATGGGTTTCTTTAAGTGAGGAGTTGGCGGAGATTAAAGGGAATGAAACTTTTGAATCTTTGCAGTTAGAAGTAGGTAGGGTAAGTGAAAGGCTTTCCGAGTTGAGAAGGGAGGGAAGTGTTAGGAAAAAGGTTAGTAGGGATTTAGAGGAGACTAGGGACTTATTGTAGTCAAGAAATAGAGATTGGGCAAGGTAATGGTAAGGTAAAAGAGGTAAATAGAACAAGTGACTCACCTAGGCAGGAGTTTGAGAGAGCAAGGTCTATATAGGTAGATAGGACTCCAGATAGATGGAGCGTAATACAGAATATTAACGATAAAATTAGGATCTCTAGGAACACTAGACCTGTGATCTATAGTAAGAGATTTAGCTGTCTTTCTGATCATAAGGAACCGAAGATTGCCATTTGTGATATTGGTTTTCCCAAGGAAGGCTGAGGTATTACTGATTGGTGACTCTCAGGTTCGATACTTAGACAGGACTTTTAGTAATACGGATAAAAGGAAACAAATGAGAGTATGTTATCGAGGTGCACAAGTGAATGATATTGTGGGCAGAATAGATAAGGAGATAATAGATACGAATTTTGATGCAGTTGTGATTGTGCATGTTGGAACAAATGATATAGGTTATAGAAGGTCAGAGGAACTGTTAGCAACTACATGGATATGATTGAGAGAATGAAAACAAGTGGTAGGAAATGCTTAGTGTCAGGCATATTACCCTAGGTTGGGTGCAGGACTAGAATGGGTAAGTAGGACCGGTGAAAATTAGAGAATTATAGATTTTTGGATTACTGGGAAGAGTTTCTGGACAAAAATCTATTTGCAAGAGATGGAGTTCACCTTAGTCGATGTGGTGTGCAGCTTCTAAATTATAGACTGGAGAGATGTTTGTCAGAAAACTAGGTAAGGATAGTGGTGAAGGGTGTAATTTTGGAACTGCTAGTTGTGGAGATGGTGATTTTAGTACTGGTGGTGGGATCGATGGTAGTATGAATAAAAATAAAATTGCTTTACAACATGGGCCTATTAATAAGAATAGAAACAATATTAAAAACCAAGATGGAAATTATATAAGGACAAGTTAGATATTTAAATGTTTCTATGTGAATGCTCAGAGCCCTAGAAACAAAAAAGATGAGTTGACTAGTTATATCATAGAGGAAGATCTTGACATTGTTTGCATTACTTGAGCATGGGTCAATGGAGGATTTTATGGAAACTCCCTACAGGAATATGAAATAGACGAATACTTGTGTTACACAAGCCTTTCTCCATTGAGAAAGGCTTTTGTAACATTCCTTTCTACACAGTCTCATCCTTTCTCTTTACAACTGTCTTACCCCAGACTTAACTGCTATGCTCAATCTTACATGTACACTTCTGGTAAAGTATGGGAAACACACCATCCATCTATTTTCCCAACTTCCTATGACTTGCACTCCTTTAAACGCTGTGTATTTGAACATGTCGGCCTGTAATTGGACCAGATTTCTGAATTTCTCTCACTCTATTTTAAATTCTTGTAGGCCTCAGGCCTTTGCCCACCAGAGGTAATATATATATATATATATATATATATATATATATATATATATATATATATATATATATATATATATATATATATATATATATATATATATATATATATATATATATATATATATATATATATATATATATATATATCCGTCTGCGCCCACCTGAGGGCTGTGCGTTAGGTGTGTGCGTTTGCATGTGTTTTGTCTCTATGTGTGTGCCCCCTCCTTGAAAATGGCTCTGCCCGTGAGCGGTGGCGTTCTGTAAAAAAAAAAAAAAAAAAAAAATATATATATATACACTTACTTACTTACTTACTTACTTTTTTTCCTCTTGGACCTTCCTCACTGGAAGGGCCACACTGCCTTCAGGAAATCCGCGACGGCCGCCGGCCGAGTCCAAAGGTCTCTCAGAGAGGTGATGTGATGGAGGATTCTGTGTTGGGTAAGGGAGGGGCATCTCAGAAGGAGATGTTCTGTTGTGTCTGATTCTTGCATACATCTTTGACATATTGGAGATAGTGTGTTTTGTATATTGAATCTATGTTTGTATGCTTGTAGGTTAGGGTGGTGGCCTGACCTTAATCTGGATAGGGTAATTTGGGTTTTGCGTGGTAATGTGTTTTGTGTATTTGCTATGTCGGGGGGTTTTCGTTGAGAAGATGATTTTGTTGGCGGGTGTTGAGATAATTTTGTGTTATGATGGTGTGTATGTGTTTGATTAGTGGTGTGTTGTTTGCAGTAGGTGGAATGGTTCTGAATATGTTACTGTAGTATAGGGCAGGTGATGATGGAGGTAATTTTAGACGGTGTCTTGTGTGGTCTTGTAGGGTATAGTGACGTGTGTGTGAAATGTCTAGGATGTTTGTGTAGAATTGGGTTCCTATCATGTCAAGGTGAGTACGGATCGGGAGTATTTTTGTTTCTTTGTGTAAATGCTGAATATATATATATATATATATATATATATATATATATATATATATATATATATATATATATATATATATATATATATATATATATATATATATATATATATATATATATATATATATATATATATATATATATATATATATATATATATATATAATATAATAAAAATTAAAAATTATAATAATAATGATAATATTGCTTCATTTATTATTTGTTGCAAACTAAACTGAACCAATTTTTTAGAAGATGATTAAATTAAAAGATATAAAATATATATTAAAGATTTATTGAAAATAAAAAACTATTTTCGTATATATTTTGTATATTTTTATAAACACTTTTTAGATGCTTCACTCACTCTGTTAATTTTGAAATTGTCAAACTCTTTATCAAGTTGCAACATAAAATTTATCCATGTCATATGATTGTAAGTGCAAAAGCCATAATCACATCACCAACTTTTTCATTCAATTTAAATAAATGTTCTTTACTTTGGGATTTGCTAATCTTTTTAATGATGTAAAAGTCTTTACCAATTTCATCAGGGGGGAGTGGATAAATTGGGGAAGCTTTTTTCCTATTTAAGGTTGAGATCTGATTTTAAACTTAAATGAAAGCTGTAAGCATTCTGATTCTAGAAATATATAACATATAAGGTCCTAGCCACTGACATTTTTCAGGCGTTTGAAGTGGGTAGGGTTTTGGGGGATCTCCAATTTTGGGAAGTTTGTAACTAGAGAACCGTTAGTTGTGGAACATTTTTATTTGAACCAGCATGTTTTCCAGTCAAAACAACCCTATATACCAAATTTCAAGAAAATCCGAGTTGGAGTGGTTACCTCACCTGGGTGATTTAGCCTGGAATGACCCAGCACCTTCCTATGGATTCTAATAAGTACCGAGTTACCACAGTGATTCGAAGCAGAAGAGCTTAAAGACCATTCTACTAAGTGTTCTTCTTTGGGAGGCGGCGTAGCTTGGTGGTAGAGCACTCTGTACATTGTCTAACGGCGACGCTGTTGTCAATGGTTTCGAATCTTGCCAAGCGGAAAATTTTTCTCTGTCCTATATTGCTAATTTCGTTGCAACAGTTTTGTTGTGCCCATGTTATCTTTTCTTGACTTTGGTTGGTTGCTACTGTAACCTAGGAGCATCCCAGCAATATGCTGAGTAGCCCCAGTAGGGGTTCCAAGCACCATCTTGTATATATATATATATATATATATATATATATATATATATATATATATATATATATATATATATATATATATATATATATATATATATATATATATATATATATATATATATATATATATATATATATATATATATATATTTTTTTTTTACTGGTTTCTTTTCTAGAAATGGTTTCACGTTTGGAAGAACTTTGTGGAATTCAAATTGCCATTGAGCTTGCAAACAAATTCGAGTTCAAAAAAGAAATTTTAAGACTGCAAGATCATGATCACTATGATAGTTTGTGGCATTATAGAAGCAAACAGTGGTTTAAAAATATGCAGAAGAAAGTATTAGATGCGTTGAAGAAATTTCCTTTTGGATTGAGAAAAAAAATACCAATACCTGTATTTACTTTTTGTCTAACTCAGTCTATAGATTGGGCAAAATTTCATAATGAGGAATTTGGTTTGCCCTTCGAGTACAGTTGTTCCTTCCTAAGAAGTACTTTTTTTACCTCAAAAGGAATACTTAATAAAGAAAAGGCTGCAAGAGAGATTTTAAAGGACACTGAATTAAGCCCTTCCCTTAAATTTTGCATTGCTTGTTATTATTGTTTGTCTGATGTTATTCCTGTTTTATGGGAGCAATTACCAGAAGACAAGAGACCCAAAATTGAAAATAAGGTATTTGAAAATGGTTTTTGTATCGATGGGCGCAATGAGATGGCCGATTTATGGTCTTACTTTTTGTTGGGAGAACTTGAAATTATAATTGAAGTAATGAATGACAGTTTTTCATTATACAAATTTAAGAAGACTTTAGTAGATAATAATGTGTCTCCTAGAAACTTCAGTGATGTGGCATTCAAAAGGTGTTTTGAAGAGCTGAATGAGTCAGAAAAAGAGGAGGCTTTGGTTTTTACTAGAGATAATTTGAGATACTTAATGTGTGATATTGAATCCTTTGGTAGACTCAAAAGTAATTATTTGTTACCTCTTCAGTTATTTTTACCATTTCAGAAATATCTTAAAATTGCAATATTTTTCTTTTATTATTTAGATGAGAAGCAGTTAATGGTGTTCTTCGATCCAGTTATGTTGCATTATGTATTGTTTCATTCATTAAGTTGGCCTTATCAACACATGTTTATGGATATAGTGAGTCAATTTGGGGAAGTGTTACCGAAAAATGGATTTTGTTTACTTCTCCATCAGATAGTGAGGTTAATGAAAAATAAATTATCTCGTAAGTTATGTGATTATCATAACATTTTGAGAGATTTTTGGATTCAAAGTTCTCCATCTTTAAAAAGGTTTTTCTTCCGCTTTGAAGGAATAAATAAAAAAAATATGCTTAGTGTGCTTACTGACCAAGAGATTGATGATTATTTTATATTTGACCTTTACTCAGATTTTGAACGTTTAAAATTCTCGTTCGTAATATGTGAGCTTTTTGATTCTCCATTTACCATTGAAGATAAAAATATTATACAACTGATTTTTGGAAGTTCATCCTTGGAAGAGAAATCCGAAATTGTAAGGTTACAAAGGAATAGGATAGGTAAAATATCCTTTAAGGCTTGTGATCTAAGGAGAATTAATTTGTTTATTGAATGTTGTGTACCGAAAGAAGGGATTGCGAGTTTCAAAAAGGAACTATTTAATGATAAGGATGTAAAAGAAGTTTTATTTTTCTTAGTTCTTAACAATAAGGGGAAAGAGTTTCGAAAGATTCTGAATTGGGCTTTTTCTGCCGAAGAGATAAAAGAATGGCTGAAAAATTTCTTATTATATGTGTGGGAAATGTTTCAAACTCATTTGTACAATGGTAAAATAAAATGTATTGATAAGAGTTTGGAATGGGCTCTGTCTTCAAATGAAATTCAAAATTTAAAACGAAGTTTAGTTTTAAATGTAGAAGACTTTGCGTGGGATTTGACATACTCATTATCAAAAGTTGATTTTCAAGATATTGATTTCTTTTTGGAGTGGATTTTTTCTTCAGAAGTAGAAGTAGTAAAATTTAAAAAAGATTTGGCATTTGAAATGGTACATCATGTGGGCGAGTTATATTTTAGTATTGATTTAAGTTTACATAAAAGAATCATTAAATGGAGCGCTCTCTCTAAAGAAGAAAGTAATGATTTCAAAAGGCAACTTGCATTTAGTGAGAAAGTGATTGAATACTACAGTAAGCTTGTAGCACAAAGGCAATTATCTGAAGTAGATGCATTCATTCGATGGGCAGAACTGACAGAAACGGAAGTGAAAAACTTTAAAAGACTTTTAGTATTTAATGTAGAAGGAAAGATATTTTCTTCCTGTGTTTCTTTTATATTAAATGGTAAAGGAGATTTTGTTAAGGAATTGGTTAATTGGACCCAATTTTCAAAAAAGGAAGTTAGGGAGTTTTATTCTCTTTTGACAAAGGAACTTGATCTCTATACTCAGATTACTGAAAAAAATACCAAATTAAATGATTTAAAAGAATTTTTCAATGGGTTTCCTTTGTCTGAGGATGAGATAAAAAGACACAAGAAAGATTTACTGTTTAAAAACATTAACCTTTTTGAATATTTTGTAATTCAAAACAGATGGGATGAAATGGAAGAACTTTTAGGTTGGTGTTTTTCCTCCAAAAGAGAAATGAGTGAGTTCAAGAAAAAGATTCCTTTAGAAATAAATAATACTTTTTTGAAGTTAATTTTCAGTCAGAGATATGATGATGTTGACAAATTCTTTACTTGGACAGGCGTTCACAAAAGCTTAAAAAAGGAATTACTAAAAAAAGCCTTATTTGACAGTTGTGTTTACAGAGCTTTCTCGGAGGGGTTTTACAGTGTTTGTAATGGGGAAAAAAAAATTGAGGAATTTTTAAACTTTTTGACAGCAAATGGCTTATCGAAGAAATGGGAAGAACAATTTTTAATATTTCAAAATGAGCATTAAATAGAAGTAATTTCTCGGATGTCAATTGCTTAAAAATTTTGAATCCCGATAATCGAGGATTTGGATTGCATTTAGATAACTTTCATCCTTGTGATGGTTGTTCAAGTTTCATTTAAGATTGCAAACATTTTATAAACATTTTTGCCGAACACAACAACATACAGAAAGGACGACTGAAAAGGAAACTTGAATGTTCTCTTCAAATTAATTCAACAGAAACTAAAACAAGTCGACATTGTTGACATTATTCTTAAAATTCCATTCCCTTTTTATTTTGAATTCTTTTAATTAAAAAATTACATTTTGTTTCGTGTTTTTTTATTTTTTTTTATTTTTTTCTTCTTAATTTCAAAATGATGAAAATCTTCATAAGTTGAATAGTTAAAATTTCTTAATTATTAATTAATTTTGTATTACAAAATTCACTTTTTCTTTTTTGACTTTATAATAAAAAGTTTTTTCAGTTGTAATAAAATTTGTCACTCTTACAGTTGTGTCATAGTTCTTTAAATTTTATACATTCTTTGTATATATATATATATATATATATATATATATATATATATATATATATATATATATATATATATATATATATATATATATATATATATATATATATATATATATATATATATATATATATATATATATATATATATATATATATATATATATATATGGACCGACCGGGGCTGGAATTTTGCCGGGGCCGGGGTTGCCTAAAATTTGTAAAGGGGTCAAAAGCACTGAAATTTTTGGTTAAGAAAATTAGATATAAATTTAATTGAGGTTTATTTAATTATAAGAGAGGAATAGAATAGAATAGCCAACATTTACTTAAATTAATGATTATATGCATTTTCTCCGAAAAAATATTAGAAAGTTACAGATTTTGTATAATTAAAGATTTTAAAAAATACAAAAATTAAAAAAAAAAATTTTGTTTTTGATTCATAATAGTGATTCAACAGGTTAACTTAAGTAAGACCCTGAGTTAAAGTTCGGAAAAATGTAAAATATAAAATTATCAATTTAACCTGTATTTATAGATATCATTGTTATTTTGTTGGTCTGTATCAAATTTGTATGATTTAGCTGCAATATTTCAAAATTATTTTGTTTCTACTTTGTCACTATGGCTAAAAGATCAGCTTCAGCAGTATGGGAGTACTTTACAGTGTTTCAAAATAGGCTCGAAATAGCGATATGTAACATCTGTAGTCAGGAAATTAGAAGAGAACCTCCGGGTGCTACAAGTAAAAATTTTTCAACCAAATCTTTATTGGGGCATCTAAAATCAAAACACAAAGATGAACATTCACTAGCAGAAAAGGAGCGGTCAAAAGAAACAGAAAAAAGAACAAGAAAAAAATCTTAATTTTCTTAAATTTTGTTTGATTTAATCCATCATTAATAAGTATAATTTGCCATTTTAACCCCGGCAGGTAAACTTCATCAAGCCAATTCCTTTAGCTGGGGCCCTGGTCGGTCCATAATAGTATCTATAAATATAAATGTACTCAAAAAGTTTATTATTGTTAATGTTCAATAGAATTATTAATACTGTTGATGTGAATAAAAAAGAAGTTAGAGGGAATGAATAACTTTTAGAGTTGAAATGTGTTGGCATTCGGCAATCTACCACAAATTATATATATATTTTTTTCATGCTGAAAATTCATTTAACTGATTTAATAATATTTAGTGAACTACTTTTAACCAGGGTTGGCATAATTAAAATCGAATTATATAAATCAGTTGATTTATATAATTTAAAAGAAAAAAACAAAGTTAATCACTGCAGAGAATGGAAAAGGGTCAGCAAAAATGTCAGAATTAAGCCCTGCTACCAAATTATGTAGGGGTTAAAAGGTGCAATCTATCTGAAGACAACGAGAAAGAAAGGTGACTTTCATGGTTGCTTTTCTTTTGAGTGACTTTGGTTACATGGTTCGGTTGATCAAGAAACATACTTGGGAAAGAAGCACACCACCACCAGTCAACAAAACATAAAAAGGAACCAAGTTTCAACTGCGATTGCTTTTCACTCCACCAAAATTGGAATGAAAAAGACCAGGCAGCAACCAACTGGTTAGAGTTAGCAGCAGTAAAGTATAAAAATGACAAAAAACAAAAACAAAACAAAAAACAAATCCAAGTTTTTTGGAAACCAAAAAAATGTATTAGGAAAAAATTGGGTTTATGAAAGATTGAATAATTTTTTTAATTAAGAAGTATATTTTAATTAAACTTTTTACTGGTTAGGTTTATATATTAACATGCTTGTAGGTTTAATAGGTTCAGTTGTTGTATTATTTAAGGAAGGGAATTAAATGGTGGTTTTTTTTTTAGTTATTCCACAATGTATTTCAAACACTCCTCCACACAACAACCACTCATGCCAGTTGGAATAACCCTTGTAATTTATATTATTAATACTGAAAAGATGTAATGTGAAATGCAAAAATTTAAAGTAAATAAAATGAAGGTAATATCACTGGTTACCAAAAATAATTAAACACAAAAATGAATTAAAATTAAAGAATGTAAGTTAATGTGTAATAAAAATAAGAAAGATCTAATGTGAGAAAATTGATATTGCAAAGTTTTGCACATAAGAGACCGAACTATTCCTTCTGCGTGATACAGAAAAAAAATTTTTTAAAAATATTTCTTCCTGTAGATCTCATACATACGCTCCGAAATTGGTTCTCTGTAACAGGAACAATTTGTAATTATAAAACATTTCCTAATCTTTTAAGGATACTATTAGCTAATGAACTATAAAACATAAATGTGTCGCTTACTCGAAGATCCGAGGATTTGATTAATGCAAGAAAAAAAGTTTTCAAAATGCAGTGACCAAAAGCTGCTTCTTATGTCCTTCTTATATCTCTGTGTTTACTTCATATGTTAACAACTTGTTTTGTTTGGAGTAGCCCAAATGGATACTTGGGAAATGCTCAAATAGAAAAATTTCTTCCAAATTAAATACTTCTCGAAGAATAGAATTAATTCATACCTTGTCTATATATATATATATATATATATATATATATATATATATATATATATATATATATATATATATATATATATATATATATATATATATATATATATATATATATATATATATATATATTTTTTTTTTTTTTTAACCATTTAAATATTGGAATTTTTTTTTTTTTTTAAATCTTGTATCATTTCTCATGATAGATACATAAATATTTATTTATTGACATTTCTATTTCACCAATTATAATAAATGGGGAAGATTAAATTTCAGCTTTCTTTACCAATGATTCAAATAAATAGGTTTGGTAAGCAATAAGAATGATATTTGTGTTTATAAAATGAAATGGACTTACATTCTATTATTTTTAATTTTTTATATTGATGTGAAAAAGTAGGAAACCTTCATATTATTAATCAGTGTTATGGATAAAATCTTCCTGGATCAGATTAGATGCAACATGATCTCATACACTGATGGTGTTCAAGTCCAATGGAGTGAAAAAGTATTCAATATTTTACTGGTACATCAGTAGTAAGCACAGTGTTTAGTCTGGGAACAGTCAGGGGAGATGCGATTACATAGAAAGACTTATTCTATTTAAGGATTAATTTATTTAATGCGTTAAAATATTATTTTAATAAATATTTTATTAATTTTATTTAGATTGTTGTAGATAAATTTCTTCTTGTAGATCTCATTGACCTCAATGAATGATATTAATTTGTGTTTCACCTCTTATATTCAAAGTTGATGCTTTTTACTAAACTTTTAATTTTTTTTTTCAGTTAAATAGATATGATTTTAAATATCAAAACCTTTAGTATTTTATAACAACTAAAGAGAGAGATTTGACTTTGCAAATTCCTAGGATTGAGAAGAGGAGGGACAGACTGAGCAAGTAAGTTAAAATTGTCAAATCATTATTTCAATATCAAATTTCAGCAATTTAATTCTCATAAGTGAAACCCATTAAAATATAATGAATTAATGATCAGTAACCTTATGTACAAGAAATGATAAATTTAATAAACTTATTTAAATTAACAGTGTAACAATTTTCTATAGAAATATAAAATAAAATTAAATGTTTTGAAATGTATGAATTTCTTTAAATAAATCATAGAAATTACTATATTAGTAAACAAATGAATAGCTGAACTCTTCCCTCAAACCATAGGTGATTTCCGGAGTTATTCCTTCCTCCTCCAACCAAATTCTGTAATTTCTTTTAAAGACTCCAATTCTGATCTTCCTAATCTTAACTCTAAAAAAAGAGTACGGTCCTGATGGCATCATCCTACGGTGTTCAAAACTTGTTCTTTTGAGCTTAACGCTCTGAAGGCATACAATCTTGATGGTATCCCACCTGAATTTTGCAAAATTTGAGCTTGAACCCTGCTATAGTAAACTATTTCATTTCTGTTTTTCTTTCGACCTTCCATTATTGCTGGAAAGTGCGCTCATTCAGCCTGTGCAGAATAAGGGGGACCCCTCTTAACCTGTCATTGTATTTTTTTAAACTCAGTCCTTTCTAAAGATTTTGAATCTAATCGACTGGAAGATTTGGAACCATTTCAATTCTTCTAATTTTATCTCTAATCCCATAATGACACATAAAGAAAGTTGTTGTAGTATTCTTCGTTCTTTTTCTCTCTGACTCTTTGCTCCTCCGTTCTTTGGCATTTTGGTGAATCTTTTTCTGTTTCCCTTAATATATCGAAGGCTTTTGATTGTGTCTGGCACAAAGTTTTGATTTCTAAACT
>SEYY01021570.1:0-12500 GCA_009176605.1 Armadillidium nasatum
CTTTCCAAGAAAGACAATGAGAAGGAAGCCCAAAGAATATTAAGGGTAGACAAAAGTTTATTTTCTTCAGAGAACTTGTAACTGTGTGGAAGATATTTTTGAGTAAATAGATTTAGAATGTGATTGTAGCTAGTGTAATTTTTTTCCCACAAGTCTCTTCTTATATGAATAAGGGAAAATAAAGATGAAAATATTTTGTTATATGTAATATTGTCTGATAGCATTGACTTTTCCTTTTTTTGCTAGCTAAAACTCTGTTTATTTTATCTCCTTGATTTATATTACTTAGTCTCAAATTGAAAGTTATTTTTAGATTGTAAATATCATTCGAAATCTATTTTTCTTATTTACTATAATTATTCATTCCCTCAGCATATTTTTCCCATAATTTAGCCATATCCAAAGGCAGGACAAAATTTTTTTTTTTTTTTTTAGGTTTCGCACTCCTAAGCAAAATGTGTGAAAATCTTTGTTCCTTTAATTAGAATGTGTGCTTTTCACAAAAACTTTCAAGCAAAGTAGTGTATAAAAAAAAAAAAAAAGTCCAAAAATATTTAATTGGATGTTACCATTATGGTTTAATCTTTTATAAACAGTTTTCTTTCTTTTTTTTAAAGTTTTGTTCTAATTGAATATGCACTGCTGACAGAAAATAAATAGAAATAGGCCTAAATACATATATGTTGATTTAATAAAGAAGTATTATTAGTTGGTGGTATTTTCAAAACATTTTATTTCTATTTTTTTTAACATTACTACTGCAATTAAAGATCCGGATAATAATACAAAGGTGAAAAATATCAAATCATACCTTAGCTCGACATTTACTCTTGTTTATATTTTCACTCACTCACACCAAAAATTATACAAAATGATTGTACTTCGAATGAGCTCCTTTTGCAAAGCATTAAGTATGAATATCTTGGTCAATTAATCTTAATTGAATTTGTTTAATTATTTCTAATTTTTATATTATTTACCAATAGGAATTGGAAGGACAGTCGAATTCCCAAAAAGATTTACTCTATATCCAGAAGAGAAAGATTGAGGATGCAAAAGGAATACTCTGTAATGCTCTTCATAACCTACAAGTAAATTTAATTAATATTTTTTGCTAGTTAACTGTTTCAGTGGTTTGATTCCACTTTGTACATAATGGGAGTAGGTTTTCAATTTTGAGTTTTCACAGCATAAATTTAAAAGGTAATCTAAATAAAATTTCTTAAAAATTACTTTATTGTAGTTATTCTTAAATATAGAAATTAAATTTAATTTTATAAATTTTGTTTTTATATTGCATGTACTTTGTACTTTGAAATAGATCTATTTTTGAGAACGTGTTATATGTATCTATATGAATTTCCATTAATTTGGTGCATGAATCTTGGCAGAGTTTAAATGATGACTATAAAAAAAATTGTACAAACGCTTATCTACGGTGATTATTTATATTATTAAACAGGATTGTAAATAATGCATTGATGTGTCATAATAGTAATAAGCAACATAACCATATCATTTATTTTGTAATATTTTTTTTCAAAAAAGCATTAACTTTTTGCACACACATTTTTGCTAAAAAATATTCCTTTTTAAAATTTTGACAATTTTTTTTTAAAAAAACTTTTTCTAATAATTCCAAGCAAATCAAAGAGACGAAATGCAGTACAGATGTTGAAAAGAATTACGTTTCAAAGCTTTGTCTTCAGAAATTCAAACCACTACTACATGATCTTTGTCAGGTATGAGGCATTTTTTTTTTTAATGTATGTAAAATATGTACTAATTTAATTCTTACATGTTAAGAACCAATTGTTTTATAAAATACAGAATTATATCTCCTCCATTTGTGATATTGTTTGATGTGAATTAATACTTTAAAAATATGGAGATTGGGGAAAAATTTAGAAACTTAGCGCAACAAATCATATATAGACTGTCCACAAATAATGTATTTGCTTCGTCTTTATCCATAAAATGCTTTTCTTGTGTGTTGTTTACACCAATCAGTTATACTTAGCTCTTAATATCTATTTCTATCTTTTAAGTGTAAGAGGCATTAAATTATTAATCTACAAAACATACTTATTAAAAGAATAAAAAAAAAAAACTTAAAATTATTAATATACTGAGCATAGTTTTGTAGCGAAATAAGACAACCTTGGAGAAATTCAAAACTAAAATACTAACAAAAAATTAAAGATTTTTAATTAATTTAATATTTTATAAGAAATATTTAGTCTTCATATGATGATAGAGTTTTGGATGAAAGGAAAAACTCCTTCAAGAAGGCAGAGCAGTCTTCCCTTCTCCCACTTATTCCCCGCCAGTCAAAACTAAATCAGTGAAATATAAAATTTAGAGAATAGAGAAGATGTTAATTATTTTAGTTTTATAAAAATAAACTTTGATTTTTAACTTTTTCGGCCAATTGAAATTTTATGTGTAAATATACGAGTATAGCGCAAATTAAGTTTGATTTGCTGAAGTTAATTTTGTAATTAAAGTATTTTGATATGTTTTGATTTTATTATATAAGGTGCTAAGAATATAATGTTAAAATTATAATTATAACTTCATTTAGCGAACAGACTCTGTACAAAAATTACCTTGTAAGTTGTAAATGATTCTTGATCAGTCAGCAGATGCTTGTAAGTCAGCCAGCTGCCATTGTAACTTCCCACTAGCCTGCAGAAGGAGGGCTACCAACTCTTTTTAGATTTCCATGAACAGCATGGAACGGCTTCTAAAAAATAAATCTTTAAAAGTATATATATATATATAATATATATATATATATATATATATATATATATATATATATATATATATATATATATATATATATATATATATATATATATATATATATTATATATATATATATATATATATATATATGAATTTGATCTATAATTGCCAGTTTTTAAGCACTTAAAATTGAAACTTCCAGAACTTATTTCCTTTACAAGTTGTCTTATTTTTTGAACTTATTTAACTTGCAACTTGTCAACTTCTACAGTTGCTTACAGAACTGTTGTTTTTAGAACTAATTGGAATTTCCAAATGAAAATATGTATTACCTTTGTGACAGTGATATATGGAAAATGCTTTTTACTTGGTTTGCTTTTGCATAATGCACTACCCACATGCTAAACATTTCCCAGTACCAATAAATATTTACAAATATTCTTAAAAAATTTCCCTTTTTGATCAAAAAGGGAAATTTTCTAATATTATTGAACATCATATGTTTAAAAAATAAGAAAGAAAACAGTAGTTAATAATTTAATGTCTTTGTCATCAATTAATGACAAACATTCTTACATTGCTTGCAGCGAATTAATATATGATTGACGAGGGAGTCAGGAAAAAGTACGGAAAATTAGTGTAAGAAAGGATATTTAGATTTATCCACAAATACTGTATTTAACTAGTCTTATCCACAAAATGGTATCCTTATTTGTTTATATGATCAGCTGTATTTAGCTCCCAATACGTCCTCATATTTCTAATTTTAGAGCTAAAGGTTTTCCTAAAGCATGTTATATTTTAATTAAATAAATTTTCAGTTTTGGGTATTTTGTTTTGTATTATATAATTTTTTACTACATGAAAATTTTACTATCCAATTAACATTTTTAAATTTGGGCTCATCTTTTTTTTTTTTTTTTGACAGTCTTTCTTATTAATTTTTGATTTAGTAATTTGGTTGAATATAATATATATATATATTATATATATATATATATATATATATATATATATATATATATATATATATATATATATATATATATATATATATATATATATATATATATATAATATAAGTGTATGTGTGTGCGTGCGTGCGCGCTCTTATCGCAGTGGAGGAGATATGCAACTGGAGAGCAAAAGAGCAGCGTCCATTGTAACAGTGATAGTATGAAGAGTAGCTCATGAAGTTGATGCGCAGGAAGAGACTACAGGGAGCTGGTGAGAACAAAAAAGTTATGATGAAAACCCTAGATTTCATATTTTCAAGGAGAGCTAGTGTGGCATACTTACTACAGATGCGAACGACACCCTTATAAAAATCTAGCAAGTGGGATGAGGCAAAGAAATTTTGGAGGTGCCTTAGAAGACTCTTCTTCTTAGAAGTTTAGAGATAGTATAAATGTGAGCTTTCCAGTAAAGATCCCGGAAAAAAGAAACGCCAAGAATATTATGAACATTCCAGGGTTAGATTTGATTGTTTTCAAAGATATATTTGTGTGGAAAATTGTCAAGTAGAAGGATGAAGATATTGTTTTAATTTTGAAAACGACTGTTTTCTCTGATTCAATTAGAAATTTGAGGAGGATCAGAGGCTGGTTACTCCAAAGCCACACCCTTAACATGAGTTAATTGCCTTTGGGTAGGATGTCTTTCAAATTGGAAGGAGTATTGAAGGCTGGAGTTATCAACATACTAGTGTATAGGTGATGAATTAATAAAGAGAAACTCATTAGTGAATAGTAGAAAACGAATTGGGGGTAGGATAAGTCCCAGAACACTGGTTTTAATAGATTTAAAAAGGTTAATGGGGACCATCTACAACAGCTGTCAAGGAATGACCGGAAAGGAAATCAGAGAAGGATAAATACCTAAAAAGAAAAGTTTTGAAATAAAACATTGCCACTCTTTCAAAAGCTTTTGATGTGTCAAGCCCCACAGCAGAGGACCTAAAAACAGAGGACTTATAATCAGAGAGAAGACATGAAAGACCACCAGTAGATTGTCCCTGATGAAAACTTTACAGGTGATTGGAGATAAGAATAGATGATGTTTCCAGGTCCTCATGCTAAGGAGAGATTGGAAAGCTTCTGAGAGAATGGAGGTTAAAGTAATAGGATGATTGAGTGGTGATAGGAGTTCACCCTTGCTGTCACAAGCTGGATTGGTGCATGTTCGCATCAGAAAAGGAGGTCGAAGTGGATAGTTAAAGAAGAAATAGTTTACAAAGGTAGGATACAAACTTTGGGAGCACAAGTTTTAAGAGCCACAGGAGGGATTACGTCACAGTCAAAGACGTTAGTGCTACACTCAGAGATCACAAAAATCATCTTAGAAGAAATTACAGTGTAGTCATAAATGTGTTGTAGGAATTTGGAGAAGGAGAAATAGTTCTGGAATCAACTCGGGTGGAATTAGATCAAAGATTTGAATGAAGTGTTCAGCTTCAGCAGAAGTTAAAATGATAGTTGTGCCTTGGGGAAATAATAGAGGAAGGAATGAAGAAGCAAAGTATATATATTGATATTTGTTTAAACAAAATTTCAGAAAGAGCGTGAAGAAATAAAACTAGAAAAATCATTGCATTTTGTACAGAGGAAAGTATTTTTTAGTGTTATGAAGAAGAGAAATGCAATCACACGAAAAATGTTGTATTAGTTTTTGAGTTTGAAAACAATGGTAATTCCTGAAAGCTGTGCCCTTGTAGGGAATTGCATGAAAACTAGTGGAGTTAAACAAAAGGTCTTAAGTTTAGTTGAGGGGTAAGAATATAAAATGTACGCCTTCATGCCAAAGAATAATCGCCAAACCAGTACAACTACAAGTTTATCTAGTTAGAAGCACCAAAGTGAGAAAAAAAAATTTTTTTTAAGAGGTAGAACAGGATATGATAAGATGATGATCAGAGAAATTCAGAAGCAGAAAGAGTTTAAACATAGTAATAGAAAAACTGGAACTTTAGAAAAGATCTAGAATATTGTTTTAATAAGTTGATCAAGGACACCGGATAGAGAAATAGTTGCCGATTTTACAACTTTTATCTTGAAAATTAGAGGAAAAGCATTGGAGGTAGTGAATTTTGAAATCGCCAAATAATGATTTCAGAGAAGACAATGAAAGAATGTGCCTTATATTTGACTTTAAATAGTCAAATAATTTAGAATATTCAGTTCAATTCAGAGACAAATATTTAGAACATGAATTTGCGAGTTAAATGACAAGAGAGCCTAAGTCATAAAGTAGGAAAGTCCGAAGACTGTTAATTATATATATATATATATATATATATATATATATATATATATATATATATATATATATATATATATATATATATATATATATATATATATATATATATATATATATATATATATATATATATATATATATATATAGCAATACTGTAGGTTATAATCTCCTTAAGTAAATTGTTAATGAATTTGCTATACTGTAAAGAGTTTTTGAATTTATATATTCCTCAGATAAAAGGACCAGCCACAAGTATTGTAGAGTATGTTCAGAATGAAACTTTCATAAAAAGCCTCTTTAGTGAAGAAAGTAGGCTGAAAGTAGGCCATTTTGAGACTCTTAATGTTAGTGCTAGCGACTTTGAACTTATGCCAGAAGGATATCTCAAGTTGGACTCTGTAGTTTCCTTTAAGGTATATATATATATATATATATATATATATATATATATATATATATATATATATATATATATATATATATATATATATATATATATATATATATATATATATATATATATATATATATATATATTTATTTATTTATTTATTTATTTATTTATTTATTTATTTATTTATTTATTTATTTATTTATTTATTTATTTATTTATTATTATATGACTTGCGGTACATACTTGTCTCTAGGTAGCCAAATTCTTAGGGTAAATGGTAAGTTGAATGTGCTTGCAAACATTATTTAATTACTGGACGTTTCTACCCTTTATAGAATATCACTATTTAATCTTAAAATATTTGAGTAAAAAACAGTAATAATAATAATCATAATAATAGCTAGGGGTGCACCGATAAGCCAAGTAGCCGATTACCGATTAATCGGCCTTTCATCAAGGACACCAAATAAGTAATGAGTTATTATTAATTAAAAATAAATTATTACTTATTATTAATTTAAATTAATACCGAGAAAAAGCAGTTATCAACATTATTATTTATTACTAATAACTATGCATGTTTTCATTATTAATGTAAATCATTTTTATTGCTTACTTTTCAGATATATTAAAAAATAAAAATTTTAAATTTTAAAAAATAACTAGATTCTAGAATCTCGATTATAGAGATATAAATAATTAAAAATTAATTACTTTGTAACGAAAGCAGTATGTCAACCAGTTATTGTTGGAAGTATTTTGATGTTCATCCTAAGGATAAACAGTAAATGTATTTTTAAATTATGTAAAGCCACCATATCAAGAGGTGGAAAATCTGCAAAAAGTTATACAACGTCAAATATGTTGAACCACATTAAGAAAATTCATTCAGATGAAGCAAAAGCTGAAAAGGCAATATGATTGGTCACAGCCAAGTACTTCAGAAGCAAGTTGCAGCAACTATGAGCCTCCAAAAAAAGTTCAACCAACTATACAATCAGTTTTAGAAAAGAGTAAAATTTGGAATATTAACGATCACAAGTCCCAAGAGATACATTATTTGATAGGAGAAATGATAGCTGTTGATATTCAACCATATTCTTTAACATCTGACATTGGATTCCAAAGGCTTATTGCAAAACTCTGTCCTAATTACAGAATTCCATCAAGAAAATATTTCACAGACAAAATAATCCCGGATATATTTATGAAAGTAAAAGCAAAAATTCAGACATCGCTCGATGAAATTAGCAGTCTTTCTTTGACCACAGACATTTGGACAGCTTCAACAAATAATGCTCCATTTCTGAGTGTGACAGGCCATTGGCTTTCAGATGAGTTTGAACAATGTAGAGCTGTGCTTAGAGTTGTTCCTTTCCCTGGTTCACATACAGCTGAAATAATAAGTGAACAACTACACATTGTTCTGAATGAGTATAAGATCTCCAACAAAATTTTTCTTGTACTACGAGATTCCGCCGCAAATATGGTTGGTGGTATGAGGGAGTGTGGTGTACAGTCACTATCATGTTTCATACACACATTGCAACTTTCAGTAAATGAATCAATATTTTCGCAAAAGGCTGTGAGCAATATAATTGCAATTAACAGAAAAATAGTCTCACACTTTAATCATTCTCCATTAGCGATTAGCAAATTAACCGAAATCCAGGAGCAGCTTAAATTAGACAAACATAAACTGATTCAAGATGTGTCCACTCGATGGAATTCAACATATTATATGCTGAAAAGAAATTTAGAACAGCGAAAAGCTCTTATAATGTATGCTGTTGACAATAACATTCCAACTTTATCAAGTTACCAATGGACAATTATTGAAAAAGTTGTCCAGTTATTAAGTCCATTTGAAGACATCAGCAAAGAATCAAGTAACAGAACATCAACTATATCAATGATAATACCCTACAATATTAGCTCTCAGATTATTTCTATTAAAAGCTACCAAACCTACTGGTGAATTTAGTGGAATTATTTCAACTGTTGAAGAATTCAGTGCATCAATTGAAAAAAGATTTGCATCATACATAAATGAAAAATTTCTGTGCTTGGCTACTTTTCTCGATCCCAGATTTAAATTGAAATTTCAAAAGGATGACATTAAAGAAGACACTATTAAGAAATGGGTTATGGATATTGTAGAACATCAATCTGAGATAAATTCTATTGATAGTCAAACAGGAGACAGCTCTTCTAATGATGATCAAGATAATGAAACTTATGAAAGTGTACCTAAAACTGTTTCCCTTTCAAAACTGTTAGATGATTTTGAGTCAAATAAGCCTATGAAAATAAATTCAGACTTAGACGTTGCAAGTACAACAGATGTGCAACCCAAACTCAAGAGGAGTAAATCTGTTACTCGTAGATGCGCAAAGGAACTGGATCAATATTTAACTATACCAACACTTCAAAGAAGCGAAGACCCATTTCTTTGGTGGAAAAAGACACGGGAGACATTACCAATGTTGACTCTTTTCTGTTTCTTCAAAACTTTATAGAGCTGTATTAAATTCACCAAATGTCATGGCCTTCTCTTTCTGAATAATTACCATTCAAAAGGTTCTGTACCCTGAAGGTATGCCTTTCAAAACCATAGCAGTAAGAAAACTGTCCCTTACAGTTTCATCAGCTGATTTCAAAAATGTAGCTGTTTCTGCCCTTAAAATATAATAAGTAACATCTTCATCACAGCCAAATTTCTAGGACTACTACTACCCAAATAGTGATAATGTAATATATTCATGGCATTCTTTTATGATACGGGATAAACCTCTATCATCAAGTACTAACACTAACTCTGCAAAAACTTTTTTTGCATTATCATTGCTATCAACATCAGCCGGAGAATCTATTATCACGTGCAGCAAATTTTGCAGCCTTAAATGTCCCAGGAATTTAACTTCTTACAACTCACATTTTTCTACATCGCCATCGAAATATAAACGCCTGGGTCCCATTACCTGTTGGCATGTTATGTGGCGGAAATATAAATGTAAATGATATTACTTAGGTCAGGACATAAATAAACCTTTATAAATAAAGGCTTCCAACCGGGGCCTTTATTTATAAGTATATATCACATGGTACAACACACGAGAAAGAATGAAATTACAAATATTATCACATGGGTAGTCTACATATTGGAACATAGTCCTTACTGAATGGTAACAAAGAATATATTCGTACATTATTAATACATGTACTTTAGATTAATTCTAACTGTTTTTGTTATAGTTTTATGATTTTTTTTTACTCCCACTTCTTTGCCTGTCCTTCCTATGATAGACTTTCATCTCTTGTATAAAAAATACTGTTTTACTTCCTCTTTAATATAAGTCCCATTGCTTTTGTAAAATTTTTTCATATTTAAACACAATTCCAATGGCGCATGTTTCTTTTTTTAAGATGCTTTCTTTAAAACTTTTTACCACCAGTCAGACTTTACATAGTGTCTCCCTTTCCTTTATCTTTTCTGTTACTCTCCATGTGGCAGAGATGACCTTTCCAAAATTCCTTCATTGTATACTACTATTTCTTTCCAGCTTTCCAGATTACCTATATTGGTTATCTCCACTTTTTCATTGTCAAAATCGGCTAGAATTTTTTCTTTTAATTTCTCCTATATTTTTAAAATCCTTGAAATCAGTCAACTTTCTCTCACCAGTTTGGATATCTTCTACATTATAACTAATGTTGCAACTTCTACTTGTATCCTTTCCTGCCTTATTATTTAGACTTCCCTCACTCTTCCTGTCTCCTCTGCATAGTATGTTTTTCTTCCAGTAATACATTCTTGTTTGTTCTTCCAGATAATCTTCTACCTTATTTTTTCTACTTCTTCCTCTGCACTTATTATCGTATCATATCCTCGTTATCTTGATGAGTATCCAAATATTTATATACCCTGGTTATACTGTATGTATTTGGCCATTTCCCTTATTGTTCCTCTGTGTTTCACATGTAACTATCATCGTTTTTCCTTCTCTTTATTTTAACATTGGTAAAATAAAGTGGTTCTTTCCACTCTTTTTCACGTTGTTTTAAAACTCAATATCAGTCTAACTTTACATAGTTCTCCCTTTCCTTTATTTTTTCTGTTACTATCCTTCTAGTAGAGATGACCTTTCCAAAATTCCCCTACTCCAACACCAAACCCATTCTAAATATATAACAAGTAAAGGAATAACCACAAAAAAACCAGTAACATTTGTTGAAGCTGGACATTCATTGATGAAAAAATTAACTGCATTAAGTTAAATCTGATCAGTTGTCATCACTCATAATATTTAACTGAAAATTTAATAAACGAAACCAATTCAAAATTATATAACAAGTAAAGCCCATAACCCAGTAAAATTCTTCTTTAAAACATCAAATACCGTTGATTTTAATAATGAAGAGAAGTACCTGCATAAAAATGTTTCGAACTCCCACCTTAAAACCATACAAAACTCTTAAGATTAAAGTTAGATTTTATCACAAGTCAAAATAACTATCTGCTTCACTACAAGAGATGCTCCAGCCGACAACCATTATGTTGTGTACTAATTTAACTACACTGAGTCTGACTGTTCATTGGCATATATTGATTATACAACAAATAGATTGTTGGATAGGGCATATCAATATCACTTCAAATACAGTAAGATCTTAGCACATTTCCACACAAGACACATAGCTTATCAACCATAGGTAATATTTCCAACCATTGAAATAATGGTGTTATTTTGCGTAAAGAACCATAGACCTGATAGTAATATAAAATTTAATTAATTATCATGGAAACAACATTATTTGAATTACTTATTTTGTACAAATATCCCACATAAATTTTCAGAAAATTGGAAATTAAATGCAAAGATTTTACTAAATCTAATAATTCCATTATTATTATTATTATTATCATTATTATTATTATTATTTATTACTTATTACTTAAAGCATCATAAATTTATTTATTCAATGAGACTTTCTAATTTTGAATGCTTCATCATTCACGTTTTTTTTTTTTTTTTTTTTTTTTTTTTTGTGTGTGTGTGTAAGTTAAAAGATTTTCATCAGTTTGAGATATTTACGTTTTGTATATTAATAATATAATTTTAATATTGATAGTTATTAATTTACTTTTTGTATTATTACTTCATTCTGGAATTTTATATTTTGTATTAAATTCGATTTGTTGATCCTTAATTCATTTAAAATTCCAACTAATATATTTATTGATTGTTAAAGGTTGTATTTTCGGATTTGAGGAGAGACATGAATCAAATGATCAAATATTTCAGATGGAAAGTCGAAGTAAATGGAAGCAAGGTTGAAACGCACCACAGTTTCTTTTTCAAAACTTTTAGTGAGTTGTTGTTGTTGTTGTTGTTGTTTTTTTTTTTTTTTTTTTTTTTTTTTTTTTTTTTTTTTGAGGAAAGAAAAGAAAATTAAATTAAAAGACATACTGTTAACTGTAAACATTTTTTTTAAATGTTTTTGAATTTTCTAGTACTATTTAATCATCATTCATAATTTTGAATTATTTTATTCCAGAGTTTGAATTTCTTATTAGAGAAATGAATGCCTACACCGTTTCTTTTCATCTACTTAATGAACACGTTTCTGGAAGCCCCTTCTCTTTTATGCCCTTTTCCGCTTCGTCATGGTGTGTGATTATATATATATATATATATATATATATATATATATATATATATATATATATATATATATATATATATATATATATATATATATATATATATATATATATATATATATATATATATATATATATATTGTTTATTTGTATGTGTTTTTAAAGTTTTTCGTAATCAATTTTCTATTTGATTGTACAATTGTCATTACCAGAAATTGACCAAAAGTATTTTAAAGTAGGACAAATTAATGATTAAGGTTAATTTAATCGCTTGAGTTTATTGATTTATCTTTTATCCTTTGTAAAAAAGAAATTAAAAATTTCAGTCCTTTTATACTGAACAGGAGTTAGGATGTAATAACATTTTCAGTTCTTTTGAAATATTTTTGGGATGTTATTTTCCTTTAGGATATTTTAAATGATGATTTAGAT
>SEYY01021570.1:15000-45000 GCA_009176605.1 Armadillidium nasatum
TATATATATATATAATATATATATATATATATATATATATATATATATGGTAAACATTGTTAGAACGCTCACATTATGAATAATTACTTAAATAGCATTTTCTTATTTCTTTTCTTTTTTTTAAAATGCTTTTACTGATATAACCCCAATATATATATATATATATATATATATATATATATATATATATATATATATATATATATATATATATATATATATATATATATATATATATATATATATATATATATATATATATATATAGGGAATGCCTGCTTTAGTGCAAATTGATGTAAATTTTGACTTTGATTTTCACCCTTCTCTTGCATCCACTGGAACAGACCTGATAAGTCGTAAGTATCTTAATTCAAATAACATTAAAATAGCTTAAAAATGTTTTTTATCCTGTTAATATATATATATATATATATATATATATATATATATATATATATATATATATATATATATATATATATATATATATATATATATATATATATATATATATATATATATTCACAACGATGTTTGCAAACTTCTACAGATGGAAGGTGACATCATCACAATGAAATTCCATCGAATACATATAGGGCTGTAATCCGCTCGTTTTCATGATTTCGAGGGGATAGTATGAGGGGTGACACAAACACTGTACACCATAGTTTAAGATGTTGAAGGTTCCATAGGAGGAATGCCATAACTAGTCTTACAAAAATGGTAGGTGAAGTCATTATGGGGACATCTCGTATACCCATTTCCAAGGAAAGTCATCTAAAGAAGCTGGCGTATGGGAAGTGTGGAGGATATTGCCTAAATGCAACATTTACTGCGGAGAGTAGAGGAAGGCGTAACACGTATTAGGTACACTAAGGAACTCCTGCAGTTGCAGGCCGATATGGTCCGCCGGTGCGAGTTGTGTATCAAGATTTGGGGCTTGCATTTTGAACACCTATTGTAATGGCATCCACCCCATTATGTTTCCTGCTACGTAATAAACTCTGGTATATGGTGGTAGTTTCATTCCTTAATTGTCCCCTTGATGTCATATAAAAGAACGGCTTACGGCTCTATATGTATTCGGTGGAATTTCATTGTGATGATGTCACCTATCTGAAGAACTTTATAAACATCGATGTTATATATATATATATATATATATATATATATATATATATATATATATATATATATATATATATATATATATATATATATATATATATATATATATATATATATATATATATATATTGCAGAGAATTTAAATAATTTGAATTTGATTGGAAACGATTCTTCAGGATTTGACAGGTCTGGCGATCAATCAACTCTTAAGCCTGGGTTTAAAACTATCCTCATGGACCAAGTTATAATAAAGGTATTATTATTATTAGTTGTAGTAGTGGTAATATTTTTATAAAAATGGTAATAAAAATAGTTTTTAATTATGGAGAATAAACCACCGTTCGAGTGCAATTTAATAATTAATTAATTCTTTAAATTAATCTAATTGCTTAGCAATTATATTTAATATATAAATTAACCCTGTCGCGAAATTTAAATTAAATTTTGTTCCAGTCACTGATTTCTAACCTTACATATAAATTAATGAGATTACGAAGGATTTCCCTCATCCTTGTGGCTGTTAGCACCCTCCAGTTTTCCAAAATTTATAGTATTTTATCCATGATTATTTATATTATTATTATTGTCATATCAATTTTAACTTACATTTTTTAATAAAACAGCCAAATTTTTTTTCATTTAAATGCTAATAATTTATCACACATTTTTGTTTTTACATCCAGTTTTATAATATGGTCATCATACCCTTTCAGGAAGCATGTATGAAAACTCCTCTTTTATAATATATATATATATATATATATATATATATATATATATATATATATATATATATATATATATATATATATATATATATATATATATATATATATATATATATATATATATATATATATATATATATATATATATATACACTATCCAAAATCATTTTATAATATTTCAGAAAAATGGTCACGATGAATCAGATTCAGACTTCGGGTTGAAATTTAATTCTGAGAACAAACCTTCAGTAATACGTAACCTTTCTAACAGTGATTGGGACGTCCCTTTCAATCTTACCAGCAAACCTAAAAGTTCAGTTATCGAAAATAAAAAAGGTAAGTTTTATAAGTTTGTGTTTATTCGATATAAAATTTGACTGAATTAAACTTGTTGGCAAATTCCTGAAGTAAAAACATTTTTAATAAGCGCTTTGTGCATAAACTCCTAATTGTGATGCTTATATATGGTAATACATTTTATATAATAATTCTTTGTGAAGGAAGACTCTTTGATGCATTGAGTGGGCACAGACTATTAGGTATCTGCAAAGCGCTTGCTTCAACTTGCTTTATTAATTTTATACCACTTCCCTGCTATTATTATTATTTTTCTGTATTTTCTGTTTGTTTTATGTTTACTTGTTTTCAATCCCTCTCTTTCTCTCATGGTATGGAATTTCTTGAAAGGATTATGGGCTTTGTACTCGGACCTAATGTGAAGGGCGAGTAAAGTCCCCTTCTACGTTTTTATTTTATATTTTCCTTTCATTTCTGTCTCACAGTAATATGTTTCATTAGCTTTGTTATCGTGTCTATACATTGTGCCGCTTTTACTTTTATATATATATTATATATATATATATATATATATATATATATATATATATATATATATATATATATATATATATATATATATATATATATATATATATATATATATATATATATATATATATTAAATCATTTTTGTAAAAGTTTCTAAAGAAAGACGAGCACCATGTTCCGTTATGTCCCAAAATTGATCATCTCAGTTCTCTCCAGGTTACGTAACGACAACGGACAAAACTCCCTAGAAAATAAACCAACCCATAACGTCGGTTACGCCATTAATTTCATAGGAGTTTTCTTGTCCCACTGCGACGTTTCGCTCGATGAATCATCTTCACTTCAGGCACTGGAGCACAGCAACTTATCGGTGTTTCCCGATAACGACCTCGGGTCTCAGGAATTCTTCCATCCATCCACCGCCTGAGGTGAATTTTCCCATGTATTTTTTATTTATTTATTTAATTTATTTTTTGTCTTTGACAACATCTAAATCATTGACAAAATGCAACAATATAAAAATGAGCAACGCACATCACCAAACCAACGAACGTACCGTTAGAGCTATGAGAAATGTTTCCATTCAGGTTAAGACGACCACACGAACACAGAGTTCTAGATCTGTTTTGCAATCTTTGGGAGAGTTTCTCTAATTACACGATTTAAGAAGCACTTCCAAGGCTTTGAATTTTGCAGCAGAGGTCCCTTCAAGACACATTAGCCAACCCGTGAAAGAAAAGATCTTATTCACCATCTATATATACTGTGTTATTAAATCTCTTTACTCATATGTTTTAAATGCCAGGAATTTGGCCAGCTTCGGAAATATTATTGGGAACCAGAGACCTATGCTCACGTTGTGTAGGTGACTTTCACCATTATCCGCTCTACCTGGTGGCAGTCACCGTGCAGATTCTATAAACCGTTCAGCTTATGAGCTCAAGAGGGGAGTACAAACTACTCAAGAGGAGAGTAAAAACAAAAAAGGCTAAAAGACGTGAGGCCAGACCAGTGCTGAAAGAGGACTCAGTGCTGCTACCTTTATAGCTGTATCACATCTGATCGTGTCCTTGCTTCACTCCATCACGTAATAGTGCTTCATCTGAATCGTCCTCTAGGCTTTCTCCTCCGTTGTTATCGTCCAGATTTAATGTTCCTGCTGTTAGTACAGAATAAGTTAAAGACTACCCTCCCTTCCATTCACTTTGGGTATTCTTAAAAATTGAACATTTTGTTTTCCTATATGAGAGGATATCCAATCAAAGCACCTTCGTTACCTCTCGCTAGACCAATCACAGGTAGAAGGGTTTGCTCACCTTAACGAAACTCCCATAGAGTATGATTTAACTTTCCAAGTTCCTGACTTCTCCATGGATGCTATTCCTAGCCTGGGTTTTGAATGGGTTTCTAGTCTTTGAATATCATGTGTTTCAAAGTTCCCAAACCATTGAATCTTGAGTGCTACTGCGGGAGCCCCTTACTTTAGAGGACCCATTGGATGCAGGTTACTCAACAGTTCACCCTCTCCGTGTCAGGAAAAAGGAAAATTGCTCCAGAGCAACACTATATATATATATATATATATATATATATATATATATATATATATATATATATATATATATATATATATATATATATATATATATATATATATATATATATATATATCCTCCCTTCTCCCTCCTTATTTTCCTTATGTGAACCGACACCTCCACACCAAACTTGCTCGACATTACCAAGTCCGTCTTTACCGAATCAAAAGTTTTCCAGGTCAAACATTGCAAACCACATCCCCCTTAGTTGGCTCCTTGTGAGACTGCTGTGAAAGCTCAGTCCTTAGTTACACCATTACGTCTTTCCTCACCAGATAAGGATGCAGCTGTCTTCGCAGGTCCCTTCGTGAACTCATTTCCATTGATGTTGGTCTTGTAGATATTCCAAGCCCATGCTAACCTTAGGCTCAGCCGTCACAGGCGAGGAACAAGGTGGAGAAACAATTGTCCAGAATACGTGCGAACCCTCTCAACCTCCATGACAGGAGAGGCCGAGATTCTTGTTCATAAACAGGTCCCTCACACCCTTCACCTAAACACTTTTGTTCTTTATACTTTCAGTTGTAGGTATGCAGAGAACAATCTAAATGATCTTTTGAAGCACCTTCCCACCTCTGGTTTTTTAGGGGTCTTTAATATTAGACATCCCATATTGAGGGGTTACAATAACCTCCCCACCTGTCTACTTTCTTATATATCTTCAGACCTCTATTTCTCTGGGTTGGATACCAGTATCTCATACTCTTTTGATGTTTCCTTGTGCTTCAATTTCAGTAATGGCTTATATTCAGTGGTTACGCTTTAACCACATATGCAGGTATGACCATTACCCTATTATTCTGAAGAAAGCTAGTTTCCAACACTTCACTCCGAACTCAAAACATCTGTAAGATCGAGCTGAAACGCTGACTTTCCATTCTGCAATGGCTCTTTCTCTATTCCCTAGTGATAGGATATTTCCGCCATATTAGAAGCCTTCTCCTCTTGCAGAAGCCCACATTCCTTGATCTTCAGCTAGCCGAAGAATGGGCAATCCCAAGTGGTCCCAGGATTGTTTTGTAGGTGAACCTGTATAAAAAAAAAAACTTTTCTCGTAATTCAAGAAACACCTACTTGAGAATAACTGAATTATTTATAAGGCTACAGCAGCTGGAACACGCTGCATTGAAACTTGCACACATAAGTGATACTTTAGATTCTATGTGCCTAAGCTTAACTCTTAAGGCCCTTATCTTCAACATAGCAGATTGTGAAATGAATCTCTCAAGCGTTCTAATTGCTCTTTTCCTTCCCATCGCTTCGATACGGCCTTGCCATTTCTGACATTCTTTCTTCCCTATCACCTGTCGCAGATACTCTTGACCACAGCTTTGCAACCTACTCTAGTGTTTCTTCCTACACAGACTTTCCAAAAAATATGGAATTCTACTGTCTCAAAACGTAGAGAAGATTTTCTTTTCAACTGCCCTTTCACCCTACTTGAATTTTAAGCTACTTTTTTGATATGTAGTGATGATATCCTCGGTCGAGATAACATCATCCTTTTTCATGGAGATATACCATAGAGTTTGGGTGGAAAATAGTCTCCATATCAGGTTTTTGAATTGCGATGGGCACATTCTATTCTTCCTCTAAACTGAGTGTGTAGGTGGATGCCAACGTAATGAATCGTTTAGCAGATAGCACATGTGTTCCGCATTTCTTTCGAAACCAAACTCCTACTACCTCGATCTTGTCCCCGATTTTAGAAGAGGTACCCCAACAGCTGCATTATTGGCCTTTTGTGGAGATAGTTTATTGCTGTCTAACTCAACTACTTTTCCCTCTGAAGAGAGTACTGTCATTCTCGTATGGATCTAGCTATTCAACATGGCTACATCCGTCTCTTCCAATGTTTTGTTTTGTCTTCATTGACCAGATTCCGTATTTACCGGAGCATAACTTTGTTCCACTTGGAGATTAATGAGGATTCCATTCGAATATTTACTGACGGCTTAAAAATGGTCAGTGATAGTGGGTCTTTGTTTTTTTTCCAATATCGCTGTCATTGTCATTCTCTCTCACCTATTAACAGTAATGGTAGAGCTTATTGCAGTTCTAAAGTTTTTCAGTTTCTATCTCTAGATTGTCCACCATCCTTCGTAAATTCGTTGTTGTTAAATTGCCTACTTTCAATAGTATCGCAATCTTTTCTTCACAAATTAAGAATTCTTTGTACATTGTGATAGTCCAACACTTTCCAAGAACTTGGTAATCCATTTTAATCAAAGAATAGTCTCATCCCACCAAGTTGAACCAACCGAGTCTGGTCTGACAGCTTTTTTGCGAGCCGCCAATGTGCTTGTACAACTACTCAAAAAAAAAATTTTTTTTAATTATCTCAAAATTCTTACTACTTATTAGTGATATATTTTTCTTAAATAATAGGAAGTTTGTGAAATAACATGTTTATTTATATCATATATTTTTATTTATGCATGCGAATATTTTTTTTTTTACTTGTTTATGTAAATTAGGTGACAGCAACCTGAATGAAAGAATAATTGAATGTATCCGACAACGTTTGGTGGCAAAATTCGAGTGCAAATTTGAGGAAGATGATAAAGCTCGTCTTAATGAACCTATGGGCATTGCTCAGCTTAAAAGGTGTTATATATTATATATATATTATATATATATATATATATATATATATATATATATATATATATATATATATATATATATATATATATATATATATATATATATATATATATATATATATATATATATATATTTCGAAATAGAGGTAATCCATTTTTAACTCAGACAATAATTTTACTTAGTTGGTCCTAGTTGCAAAGTTGATCAAACTAATTCTTAATTTAACTACTATTTAAAAAATTTTTTAAATGAATGAGTGTTGAAAATCTCATATAATGAAAGGAAGTGAAGTAGGAAGGAATATGTTTACAAGACCTCTTATGCTGGAACATCAAGTGCCAAATAATATATGCACTGACCGGGGCCAAACCACTGCCATTTTTACTGAACTTTGCCCCGTCTAAATAATCTGGGAAATTTAAGAAAATTAAGATTTTAATTTCATTATTCCTTCGTTACATATTTTGTGTGGCAAAATGAATGTAACATAAAAGAGGAAACAAACAATTCATTCCCTTAAATCACTATTCACTATCAGAATCTTCTTGAACATTTACATCATAAGTTTTAGAATTTGAGTAATATTAACTAAATATTATACTTACCTCATTAGACTGCAATGGACATATTTCCATATTGTACTCTCAATATTGAAATTTTCTGAAAAAATGCATAGTCATTAAGTGAATGTTGGCTATTCTATTCTTTCCTTATAAATAAATTTAATCTCAATTAAAATTGTCTAATTTTTTTAACCTAAAATTTCAGTGCTTTTGATCTCTTTACAAATTTTAGTCAACCCCTGTCAGAGCCCCGGCTCCGGCAAATTTCCAACCCCGGTCGGTCCCGATAAATATATAACAATTCGACATTTAAAAATGATGAATATCTAGAAAATAGTATTGAAATATTTAAAATGTAAAACATTATCCCTACTACCACTCCCTTAAGTTTTTATTCCACCTGTATATACTGGAAATGATGTGTGTGAGAGGTGTATATTAACTTATTGTAGATATGAATCATCGTTCTTGTACTTCTCCAAAAACTAAACTTTAGGCTTCTAAGACATTACGGTCGAGTTCTTTCAAACTGAAGTGAGAATTTTTGGTATTAAATTCATTTTTTTGAAGATTGTAATTGTCATTAGGTACTAAAGCCTCATCGAATATATATATATATATATATATATATATATATATATATATATATATATATATATATATATATATATATATATATATATATATATATATATATATATATATATATATATATATATATATATATATATATATATATATATATATATATATATATATATATATATATATATATATATATATATATATATATATATATATATATATATATATATATATATATATATATATGAACAAAGGCACTCTGTAAACTACTCATTATCAAATAAAAAAAATTATCATAATCACCTCCAAATATGAAATTAAGTTCATTTTATTATTAATAGAAACAACCTTAAATGTGGCCACAAAAGACAACATCAATTAATATCCTTCAACAACAGTTTACAAATGCTTCATTAGATTTTATAAATTTCTTATTATTCTTAATTCTTAAGCTACTTTATTCTACTGAATTTCTATTAATTAACTACGTTCTGAGCCGTTGGTTCAGTCATTTTATTTTTTATTCTTATTTTTACTTTAAAAAGAAAAGGAAAAAAAACTATTTATAATAATTTATTTAGGTAAATATTACCGAACTACTACTCTACAGGCTCAAGCAATATATATTTTTCTTTTTTTCATGGTTAACCTTCTCCTATAGATTTTGTTAATTAAATAAACACACACAACCAGGATATTTTGGAGACCTAAGCTCGAGCACTTCTTTATTCAAAGTAAAAATATTACATAATATCTATTAAAATTTGATAAAATTAGTTTCCCATTCTCAGTTCTTTTTGACTTTGAATTGTCCCCTCATTTATTGTTATTCCTCTTTACCACTTTATGACTTTCTGACTAATTTTTATCATCTTCCACTCTGCTTTTGACATTTAGACCCAGGTACTTTTCCTGTTTAACCCTGGCTCTTTTTTTCTGGCTTCTTTGAGTATATTCTGTAGATTTGCTGAGTACTATTTGGTAAAAGTTGTCAGTAATTTTTATTTTAAACCCCTATTTAAGTTAAAAAAAATTTGCGGTATATGATTTTTAGGTTTAGTGATTTTTTAAACCGTTTTTAAATTATTATCCATTTATATCTTTACTTCTTTAAATACTTTACAGTAAGGAAATAGTGGTTTCCAACACTCTTGCAAATCAGATGCTCCTCTTCAGCTCCGAAGGAAGATTTTTGTGCCAGTTTGGAGACTCCACCATCCTGGACAGACCTTCAGCAATTGTTGTTTTAACAGATGGCAAATTTGCGGTGAAGAACAGACGTGAAATAATTATGTTTTCGCCTAAGTTAATTTACCTTCTTACCATTGGGACCAATTACTTAATCAAGCCATTTGGTGAGTATTTGCAGGAGTCACTAAATGCTTTATTCCAACTTAAAAGTTCGCTTTCATTTCTACTCTTTCCATTCTGACCCATAAGTTTTGCAAATTATCAAATTTAAGAAAATGCAACTGGTGCGTAACTTTAATTTAGCATAATGTTGGAAACTGAATTAAAGACCGCGAATGTTGCAGAATTTAATGAGGAAAATAGACCGTGCAATAGGGCAAGTCGGTTGTAAAGTCTTGGTGGCACCAACCTTATGTCACCTATCAATAGTTTTGATTAGCAATGTGACTCAAAATAACTAAATATTACGGATAGCAGGAAACCTAAATTTTACTGTTTATATATTTTCTCTGTAGGAGGTCTGACTTTTCTATTTTAAATTATTTTATACTCTTTACCAACCCTCTTGTCGGGTTCGTCTATTAATGATTTCGGTCAATGAATAACAACATAATTGTTTGGTTAAGTATTTTCCTTATTTATCATTCCGTTGAATTTATGTTTTTATGGTGCGCGGATAGCTACAAAATGATCCTTCTTACTTATATCGATGTTGAGTGAATGAAGTTTATTATATTTTCATTCAAATTAACAGTTGCAAACTCCATTCATAAGTTTTGATATTACTCATTTAATAATATAAATGCGTGAAGTTCAGTTTTGTAACAATGACATGCCTTTCATTGTATCAGTGGAGGCCATTTCAAAAGAGAGTACATTTGATTTTAGAAAAGCGGACTAAGAAATGTACCTTGAGAGACCTCACATTCTCTTTCAACAGTCTCAGACCTAGTTTGGTCTAATTGAAATAAAGAGGAAAAATAAATTGTAGAATTCATTTCTAGGATAGGTTGTTACATGCTATAATAATAATATTTTTTTAGTAAAATTATTTCACATATACTATCAAAATTCACATTTCCGTTTGTGATATTATTATTATTATTATTATATTGATATCGTATATTTATATAGTTGTTTATAATTTTATTACAATGGGATTTGCAAAAGCTTGAATTTTGATTTGTAGTCGGGACTCAGATCCTTACTAACATTTGTGTATCGTATTTGGTATACCACACACAGGCATATATATATATATATATATATATATATATATATATATATATATATATATATATATATATATATATATATATATATATAATAGGTTTAGCAAGCGATGGAAAAGGAAATTTAGTTACAGTAGAAGCGGCAGTTCCTGCGGAGATTTCAATTCTGTTTATAGACTCATCGTCGGGAATGGTAATTAAAAAATTTCCCGTTCGTGGTTTTTCAGAAAAACAGTTATGGGAATGTCAACCAAGATTTCTTGCATGTTGGTCATCTATTATTTACGTTGGCGATCCAGGTAAAGTAATAAGAAGGTGTAAGATTATTTTAATTTGGGTTTTTCGTAGTTTAAACTCTCCCGTTAGGCTTATCTTTCTTCATTTAATTTGTAGAACTACTAAAATTCTCTCTCTCTCTCTTCTTTTTTTTTTTTTTTTTTTTTTTTTTTTTTTTTTTTTTTTTTTTCGTTTGAATATCCAGCCGTACGAGAGGTTGGCCTCAACGGATTCCCTTTTATTTTCCGCCAAGGTCTCTAGGTTTCAATTCCTTAGATTTTGGCTTATTTCCTATATTTTCGTGTCACGATGTTTTGAAACGTAATTTTACATAAAAGAAATAAATATCATAACTTTCAGAAGTTGCATAATGTAAAATTTGCAGCTTGAAAGTAATTTAAAGTTTTACATATATATATATATATATATATATATATATATATATATATATATATATATATATATATATATATATATATATATATATATATATATATATATATATATATATATATATATATATATATATATATATATATATATATATATATATATATATATATATATATATATATATATATATATATATATATATATATATATCTGTTTTCGTTTCTTATTTAAGCTTCAAAGTAGGATTTTGTCATTATAAAACATTAAGCTAAAAGTGACTGGCCACTTAGGTATTCATATGTCACAGTAACAAGCATTGTTCAGACTTTTCCTTTAGTGGATCTGAAAAGATATTTCTGCCACTTTTCCATATTAAACTTGGTTTATTCATTAAAAAATTTTGCTAATGCAGTATGTAAAGTCTAATTATTTTGAAGATATTTCCAAAGACAACTGCAGAAAATTTTTAGGAAGATATTTTTGTCGTGCCACAAATAAGGAAGGTTCTGAATGACATTAAAGTGAAAAAATTTAAAGTTCTCTGGAATTTAAGGCTTCCTTGATCTAATAGTAATAATAAACGAAGTGCTCGACTTTCTACTGGGGTTTTTATATCATCTCTTAAGGCTAACCTGGATGCTGATACCAATGTCATTCATGTCTCTGTCCCTGATTAGAGAATTGATGTGTCAGTCATATTTACAGTTTTTGAAATCCACGTCTGTTAACTTGTCTGATCTGAGTGCTGATATCCGCTGGGTGCCTTTTTCAATTTCCTTTTGAGGAGGTTGATTGTAGGGCGCTTCAGTCTGCAGATTCCCGTAATTAAAATTCTCTTATTCTTATTGAGCAGCAATTATGGCAACTCTTTTCATTCTAGAAGAAAATCTGTGTTTTTGCTAAGTATCCTTCCATTTCAAAATTAGAGAGAAAAAAGCAAAAATAGTTTCTGAATACTTTCCATTGTTTTTCTGAATGGGATATCTTCCTGGATGAGACTTTATTCCCTTACTTCACCATGGTTTTTACCAATGTTTGCAATTGTTGTTGTCTGCAACAAGCAGTTCATACTAATTAAGCTCTACAGCATGAAATAGGACAATGCCTAAAGCCCATGAGATGTGAATTTTTATTTTAAAAATTAATCAAACTGACATTGCGAATCACCATAACTAAAATCAGAAGGCGAGTCTGACTTGCTTGCGTATTGGTCACACACATATACACACTTTCGCACATTTATCTCATAACCTGTAAGTTGTCACCAAAGTGCACCGATCAGTATAATATTCTGACAGAACACCACCTCATAAATTTTCGTTTCTTTGGATCATTTCCCAGGTGGTTTTTTTTCCGTCTTCGTTCTATTCCACCTACACCAACCACTGTCCTACCTATACTAGGATAGCTCTGCGTGTAACAGGTATGCCCTTTTCATTTTTCTATTTTAATCCAAGATTTTATATCTAATTTAGTTATAACGTTAACTTCCTATCTGAAGACCTTTTTTCTTCCAGATTAGACGTCCCTGTTGTGTCTAGTCATGACATTTGTATCTACAACCACATTGTGTTGTCAGCTGGGATGACCGTATATATATATATATATATATATATATATATATATATATATATATATATATATATATATATAATATATATATATATATATATATATATATATATATATATATATATATATATATATATATATATATATATATATAATTTTTAAGGCTTGGATCAAATTCACTTGATAGATGCAGAAAATGGAGTACTTTTACATAGTTTCGGAACGTTCGGGACCAACAATGGAGAATTCGATCATCCTTCTGCTCTTACTTGTGATGTTGAAGGGTTCTTGATTGTGGCTGACCGTAAAAATAACAGGATTCAGGTATTGAATATATTTTATTCGTTTTTTGTTTTAATTTTTATTATGCTTTGATTCCACTTTTAACAACTCTAACTTTATTACTATTTCTAATATCTTGACCCTGCTATTCTTAGCTATATACGAGGACTGGCGAAAGCTCAGATGCATACTCCCTCTGAACACTGAGAGGAATGTCATCTAGGCCACTAGCCTTATCCCACTCGATTATTTGTTAGATCACAGGTAGAGTCATGGAACACCTGAGAAATGGAGTAGGAAGAGGAATGCTAGAATGTTCAAGATGGAATTAGATGAAAAGTGGAGTGAAAAGATATGCCTTTTTTAGAAGAATTATTAGATAGAACATATGACTGAAATATTCTTAAAGATATAAAAGGAATTTTTTAATGGAAGTAACTGTTCTCAACTGCAGTATTGTATCATATAGGCTTAAATAAAGTTAGTATCATCTTGAGCAGATGCATTCAAAATATAATTATGCACTGTTTTTTAGACTATAAAATCCACACAAAAGCATCTTCAGTTGTATAAAAATATAAAAAAAATTATCGATTCGCAAGTGTGATAAATCCAAGGTTTATTCTTGATCGGTGCCCTGTAAAGGGATAAGGTAATAGAAGGGCTTCCGTATTTGCAACAACACAGTTCACTCTGAAAGCTTCAAAAGCTTTTTTTTTATTGTTAATTGTATTTTCAGTGGATATACTTAGAAGTAGTTTAGGAAACCCTCCACCAAAGCGGAAATTGTTCAACTTTATGGCTTCTTGAATTCAAAACTCGACAAATATAGGAACACATTAATATTGAAATACATAAATATTTCAGTCAACATTGTATTTCTGAAGGGATGTACACAAGTATTGGAAAAGTCATGAAGAGATGTTTCCAACACTGGCAAAGCTGTTACAGAAATATTTGACTACCCCAGCATCATCTACTCCTGTGAAAAGATTCTTCAACTTCACAGGAAAAGTCTTTCACTCCAACAAATGTTGATTGATTGACAACAATTTTGAAACTTTCAATGTTTTTAAAATGCAAAAATAACTAGAATTATGCTTCTAATTTTTCCACTTCAGAATGAAGAATTAAAAAAAGGCTTACAGAATTAATGTTTATTTATTTTCAAGTACTTTTTATTCACTATTTACCTTAATTAAACTTCTTATATATTTTTATATATTATTTACAATAATTGAATTTAGGAATGGATCTCAATTGTCTAATTTTAATGTTAATGACTGCGGTTGTATATATAAAAAATTGGAATGTACTTCTACTTACGTACAATCCATTTTCCCTGCACTTGTACTTGAACAATCCTGATGTACTTAAAGAATAGTGGCCTATATTTGAACCCAAGCTTTATATATATATATATATATATATATATATATATATATATATATATATATATATATATATATATATATATATATATATATATATATATATATATATATATATATATATATATATATATATATTGAGAGAGAAAAATTCCTTTTCTTATTTATTTATTGCAAACTTGGTTTTATATAACAAAATTTCATAAACTTGTTCGGGCAATGTTTGGTTCAGCATGTTTGTCCTTTTTTGAGTTTGTTTGCGATATTGTAGCCAATTATTATTTTTCAACAATATATTGTCAAATATATTTTATTCACAATCAAGGATTTGGGTTATGGAGCGCGGATCCTTCCCCCCCCCCCCCATAAAAGCCCTATTTCTCCTTTTTTTAAAGTTTATGCCCAAACTGAAAAATTGAATTTTAATATGCAATTAATGGCCGACAGGCTGTCTTACCCAAGTAACATATATACTTTTGTACATTACTTAATTTTATATATACTTTTCATGTATACTTTTTTTACATTTGCTTCAGTATATTGTACCTCCGTTTTGTTTCAGTTTCAGATTAATTTTTTACTTGGAAACAAATTAGTTTATTCATTTCAATTTTTTATTTTTCATGATTTTAATGTATAAATTATAGTGGTTATATATATATATATATATATATATATATATATATATATATATATATATATATATATATATATATATATATATATATATATATATATATATATATATATATATATAAAATGTAGGTTTTTACACCCAATGGTAATTTTGTGGGTGTACTAAGGATTGATCGACCTCTCAAAGGCCCTACAGGACTTCATTTAAGTTCAGAAGGTCATTTGTACATCCTTAATTGCTTGGAGAACTCTCTTGTCAAATATAGTTTTCGGTCAGAATGATGCACATATTTCTTTACAAGTTTATTACTTTTAAATATATAAAGATTAATTTTGTTTCTTTACAAGTTTATTACTTTTAAATATATAAAGATTAATTTTGTTTCTTTACAAGTTTATTACTTTTAAATATATAAAGATTAATTTTGTTAATAATGACTTTATTCACTAAATTAGTAACATCAATTTGATCTTGTGAAATTCGTAATACTCCTAATGTAGGTGTGATGTATTTAAAAAAAAAAAAATTTCTTTTTAATTTGTTTATAAAATTAGTTTTGTACTTGAATGCATGCGTGCATACTCCCGTGTTGCAAAGTGTGTATAAAAAGAATTAAAAAATTCAAATTATAAACTTGTACATTTTTTAATTCATAACTGCACGGGTATAACCATTTTTTTTTTAATGATAAATGTAAAATGAAATTGATAGAAGTAATTTCAAAGAAAAAAACCGAATTATAACTATAGGAACTTCATTGTAAATCTATTCATGACTAATATATCAATTACTAATTAATTGAAAAACATAGAAGAGTTAATTTGTTTTGAGATTAAGATTGTTTTAATACTAATATTGCACTCATCAAATTTTATGATCTATGAAGATATCACTCCTACTCTGTCAGAGAGAAGCGCAACAAGTGCTAGTTTGATATCTTGAACATTTTCCTAGTACCCATGTATTTCATCTCGTTTTGTAGTTTTGATTGTTAAATTTATTCGCTTTCCGAAAGAGATTTTCGTACTCTAACTATAATTTAATTGTCCAACGAAACCGCAAATTTCAAACGAAATTGGAGTTTTTACTTCTATTGTCAGACTCTGCATTGGAGGATGTGGTAGATGGTAACGAAACATTTTTACGCTTTATCATATTCATTTGGACATTAGGATATCTTTGCTCAATCTTGATTATGATGGCATAATTGTGAAAAATGTGTTCAAAAATTTAATATATATTAATCATTTGTAGCACTTCCGAAAATGAATGTTATAATTTTATTACATAATCATATGAAGCTCTTCCCTTTGTAGTAAAGGTTGTGGTGCCTTAATTATTAGCCACCACTCTATGGTTATAAAAACCAGGACTGTGGAGCCAGTAAATTTTTGCCAGCTTCAGCTCTACCCAAAATAATTTCTTCATATACAATGTCGAGTGTTATTTTGTATGCGCTAGCATTTACTAGCCTACTGTACGAAGAATTTTACAAAATGTATGGAACACGCCTAAGCTGCAGCTATTAATTTTAAAATAAAAATAAGCTACTTATGGGGTAAAATTTAAATAAAAATATTTAAGATATAAATTTTGATAACTTTTTCCAAGCAGACTGAAAAGAAAATGTGAAAGTAAGTGAAGAAATCTTCCAAGGTATTTAAAGTTTTAAAAGAAAAGTCCAGTTCTTATACCTATTTTTATTTCGAATTTTATTTTCACTGAAAATTAATGTACACTCCTTTCTCTAAAAGACTCACTTTAAATATTTCAGCGATCAGGAAACTTAAAAGGCGTATCAAGGCCTACTTCTACATTTTTTTTTTTTTTCTTAAACACAGGTACGATTGTATTAACATATTCACAGCATTTGAAATAAAAACAGGGTTTACGGAATTGAAGGAACCTATTTTGGTCACTCACTTAATCCAAACTTTTTTTTTTTATACTTATTTCAAATTTTGATAGTCATACTAGTAAAATGTTAAACATTTTGGCAAAATAAAATAATTTACTTAATTTGTAAAATTGTCAAAAACACAAGGCAAAAACTAACAAAATTTCCACCGATTTCCACAAGAGTTGCACATAACAAACGTAGTCATTGGTTCGTCAGCGCTTCTAGTTTGCATCTGAAAAATAAGATAATGGATCACATAGAGGCGAAACGTACCAGGTATTAGAAGAGAATAATTTCAGTTAAAAACTACGCCTTTGACTGAGGAAAATTTAGACTCAATGTAGACAAATTAACATATAGCATTATAAGACTAAACGAAGTAGTTTACAAACCTGGTTGTAAGTACAATTCCTTTTGCCGCACTTTCCGCATTTTAAGAGATCAGTTTTAGTTCCTTGTGCAACAGCTAACTGATGATCATCGATAGATTCTTTTGTAAATTTATCTCGTAATGCTTTCATTTCGGCGCTCGCCATTTCCTTAGGGGGATAAAACACCGGTTATTCAATATTGATTTAAGATCATTTGCACTGATATTTAGGATAACGTTATCCCAATCATAATTTGTAATGGAAACCCAGAAGAGATTTTTTTTTTACCGTAAAAACAGGCAGTGGAAATTTCAAAAAAAAAAAACTGATAGCAACTAAAACATTAATTCCCAAATGGTTAAAACAAAAAAAAGATAAGGTTTAAAATACTTACCTCCGACGACATAGACGCCAGTCTCTTAGGTGTGATTTGACCAGTAAGAACATTTTCTCTTAGTTGGTGATTTTTTTGGTCTTTTAAATTATAAACCCTAGATCGAACTCTATTTTTATATCCTGCATCGGTGTTTTTGAACTCTTGATATATTTGCTCTTCGACTTGCTCTGCCAGAGAATCTGGGGTGTCCACAGTGCCATCGGGTAGTTCTGGATTTTAAAAAAATTGCTTCAAAATATTCAACTTTTACCAGCTATATATTTATATAAAAATAAGAAAAAATCACAAACTGAAACCAGTTAATTCCAGAACAAATTTCTTTAACTGAAAATAGTTCAGAAAAAGAAGAGTAATTTTAATAAATAGACGTTTAAAAATTTTCAATAGGTGTGGTTAAAACCAAAATTGATCAAATAAAATAAGAACATTTTTAAAAATTTTAAATATAAAATAGTTTGGCATCTCTTTAATGAGTGAAAGCTTACGCTAATACAGACATTCTAATAAATATGACGAAATAGATAACAATAAATCAAAAACTTTAAATTTTATAAATCTTCGCATTAATTTTAATATTAATCTGTTAACTATATTTAAATCTTCTTAATATCGTAGAGTCAATTTTAAAAATTATGAATTTAGGAAATGAGCTTTGAATGCATGCAGCTACTCGTTGCTTCTATTACTGTTATTGGTCAGCTTGGATATTTTATAAGTAACGATGAATGTCGACTTAAAAGTATTTTTAATATTTTTAAATACAAGTAACGGGAAATTTAAAAAATATGGAGGGGCCTACAACCCATAACATTTCAACTACTTTTAATAAAGAAAAGTTATCCATCCAAAAATGAACAGTAAAAGGCAGACTCAGAGAATATTAAAACACTGTAAGGTTTGAGTTGAATATATATATATATATATATATATATATATATATATATATATATATATATATATATATATATATATATATATATATATATATATATATATATATATATATATATATATATATATATATATATATATACCTGCGAATTTGAGAGCATTCGTTATCATTTCCCTACACTTGATCCTTAGTGCATCTGTAGTGGCAGGAACGCTTGGGTAAGTTGTTGGTTTGAGCACGTCTTTGCTGCTTCCTTCTCCGTTTTTACTTTTCCCTTCTTTCTTATCTTCTTTCTCTTTCTTCTTTTCTTCTTTCAACTCTTTTTCATCTTCGTCTTTCTTATCTGTAATATATATATATATATATATATATATATATATATATATATATATATATATATATATATATATATATATATATATATATATATATATATATATATATATATATATATATATATATATATATATATATATATATATATCAAGGACAATTAAAGTATAAATTTTTCCGAGTAGTTTATTTTCCTTATACAACCAAAAACCTTATCCTTATGAACATCTAACCCTGCCTCAGAGCCTTTTTATTTTTGTTTTTTTCCTGCTACTATAACAGCAATGTTTTTTACTTTCTCTCTTTCTCTCTCTCCTCTCCTTATTCTGTCCATTCTGTCTTTAATTCAGTAGTAATTAAAAAAAATAATCAAAGTTTTCTGCAAGTCATGCGACGTCCTTTACCCTTTAAACCAGGATCTTTAAGTATATTGCAGAAAGATTACCCGTTTGTCTTTACTATATATATATATATATATATATATATATATATATATATATATATATATATATATATATATATATATATATATATATATATATATATATATATATATATATATATATATATATATATATATATATATATATATATATATATATATATATATACAAGGATTTGACAAAAATATATAACAAGCAAAAAGAATGCTTAAATGTTACAGACATCTAAAATCGAAGAGGGAACCAAAACATAGGTTACATATAAAGTAGGTAGGAAAAGTAAGTTCTTTTGTGGTCAACATTCAGAGCTTTTACAAATGAGGTATGTCCAAACTTGTAGAGTTTTAAAGAAGGATAATTGTTCATTCACGCCTAGTAATGTGTAATGTTATTTGGTGTATCGCGAGGTATTGTATACAAGGTAATAATCGCATACTGTTCAAATAAACACAAGCGTAAACGTAAGTCGAAATTGGGTGCAGAGAGAGACACCAGCATTGCGAAGGATTGTGGGCAAACACTAAGAAAACTACAGCTCCAAAATATACTTCCGAGTAGGGACCGACCGGGGCTGGAATTTGGCCGGGGCCGGGGTCACCCAAATTTGGCCGGGGCCGGGGCCGGGGTTTCCTAAAATTTGTAAAGAGGTCAAAAGCACTGAAATTTTAGGTTAAGAAAATTAGATATAAGGTTTATTTAATTGTAAGGAAGGAGTAGAATAGGCAACATTCACTTAAATTAATGATTATATGCATTTTCTCTAAAAAAAAAAATCAGAAAATTACAGTTTTTTATATTTAAAGTTTAAAAAAAGTACAAAAAAAAAAAAAAAATTTATTCTAATTCATAATAGTGATTTAACACGTTTACTTAGGTAAGACCCAAAGGTAAAGTTTGAAAAAATGTAAGATATAAAATTATCAATTTAACCTGTATTTATACATAACATTGTTTTTATTGCCATGTATCAAACTTGTGTCATTTAGCTGCATTATTTAAAAATTATTATTTTGTTTATACTTTCAGTCAATATGGCTAAAAGATCAGCTTCAGCAGTTTGGGAGTACTTTACAATGTTTCAGGATAGGCTCGAAATAGCTAAATGTAACATCTGAAGTCAGAAAATTAGAAGAGAACCTCCGGGTGCTACAAGTAAAAAAAATTTCAACCAAATCTTTTTGGGGTATCTAAAATCAAAACACAAAGATGAACATTCAATAGAAACAGAAAAGAAAAAAATCTTAATTTTCTTATATTTTGTTTGAAATTTTTTTTTATTATTTCACTGATTGAGCTGAAATTTTCAAAGTATGTGAATTTTTTCACGAAGTTCTGAGTTGATTTCGAGCATTTTTTTTGAGTCTATAACGGTTTGAAACTTATTTGGACCCAAAGTTGAAAAAAATGAATAACTGGGTCAAACCACTGGTCCACATGAGCTGAAAATTTAGCTGAATACCTTTGCCCCAATTTCTTGCATTGGTGGGAATAGATTTTTGATATCACGTCTAGAAAAAAGTTATAAGCACTTGAAAAAAAATTTGCAAAAATCGTACCCTTCTGGAGGAAAAAATTATTTAAAAAAAAACGATACCTACTATTTTTTTTATTTGTGAATATTGTTTAGAAGAGGAACAGGGCAACAATTTTTATTTAGTGCATTTTTAAATGCCCTTTGTTTGAAGCGAGATATAGCCTCTCAAACTTTGGGAATTTTTGAAATTTGGCCAAAAATGGACCTTTTTGAAGGCTATATCTCAAAACCAACGAATCTCATCGAATAAAGTACGTAGAGGAATTTGTAGCCCCACCCCTCCTCTATACACACCAAAAATAGGAAATGTTATAGTTGTATTTTTTTTAAAAAAGATTTTGTCTGAAAAGGTGGATTTTTTTAGTTCAAAAAATTTTTTTTTCTATAGTTGGTCAGTTTTTGGCTTATAACATTTTTTCTATAACTCTGGGAACAAAAGTCTATTAGAGGCTTTTGTAGCCCATATAATTTTGAATAAATGATCCAACTTTCAGCTCATTCTAAAAAGTGGTTTGGCACCGCCATTCTATTGAAAAAGGGTAAAATTTCCACAAAAAAAAAAAAAAACTTTTAACCGTAATAGACTCGGAAAAACGCTAGAAATGGACTTTTCTTACCGGTAAAAAATGTATATACACTGAAAGTTTCAGCAGAATCTGCTGAAAATTTAAAAAAAAAAAAAAAAAATTTTTGTATAATTTGCCATTTTAACCCCGGCCGGCAACCCCGGTTTTCCCTGATTTTTAGCCGGGGTCAGTAAAAATGGCCGGGTTTGGCCGGGGCCGGGGCCCCGGTCGGTTCATACTTCCGAGCTCAATACCAGTCTTTCAAACTCTGTCAGCACAAAAACGTGAAAAGAGAATTCCATAGACTGAAAATTGATTGGGCGTGCTACAATGGCTAAACCTCTTGTAAAGACATGAATGCCAGAAAGGAGAGAATAGTACAACTCATAAATATTCGACTGCAGACCAATGGTAGAGTTGTTTCGTCCGATAAAACGACCTTCACACTGTTCTCAACTTCCGGTCAATTTTACGTGAGGGAAAAACTCCCATGCGCCACACCCATAATCAAGACTGTCTGACTGTCTTATACTAAGAGTGAAACATGGTAGAGGTTCCATCATGGTTTGGGAAGTCATATCCTGGTATTCGGTATTTTGAGTTACCATGCTCATCCTATTGTGTCCTAAGGGTGGCACATTTATCAAGAAAATAAGGCCCCAATTAATCTAGCTCATGTTGTTCAGTCAAAGTTTTACGTTTTTCCTATCCCCTACACTTTACCAGATGTTTGCCTCTCTCTCTCTCTCTCTATATATATATATATATATATATATATATATATATATATATATATATATATATATATATATATATATATATATATATATATATATATATATATATATATATATATATATATATATATATATATATATATATATATATATATATATATATATATATATATATATATATATATATATATATATATATATATATATATAGTCGTGGCCAAAATTATTGAGCATCTTACAAAAATTACGATGCTCGTGTGTATCATTATGGAAGGGTGAAATAAACGTCACTGAGGAGCATGTTTTTAATGACATATATTATTTTGTTGTGTCACCCACTACCTTTATGACTATCATTTTTTGGCATAAAGCCCAACTAGTTACCTACACATTTCGCTACTTATGTTGTTCCACTCTTCCTTGATGTGGCGTGTTAGGTTTTCCTTCGACGTAAATGAGTTTCTGGATACTACGCTTTTAGTAAGGGCCATAAAAGCTTTATGGGTTCGGGTCCGGGGATTGTGCAGGCCACTCCGGAACATCCATGCCATTGTCCTGAAACAGTTTCAGACAGCGGGCATTGTGGCATGGTACATCATCCTGCTGAAAAATGACACCTTCCATTTCCGTGTCACCGAATATCTAATATTAATTAATCGGTGCAGTTTCCAGTATCTTTATGTATGTCTTTGCATCCATGTTACCATCACATATGAACAACTAGCCGACACCAGACGCTGTCACCTCACTGAACACTGCCAATAGAGAACGGTTATAGAAGAAGTTAAGTACAAGAGACTAAAAGTGAGAAAGGAACTTTTGAGTAAATTAGCAAGAGTGACAGGAAACAACTTTTTTTCCACTTCTGATAAGCAGTCTACAGTTTGGATATTGTAAAAGTTACGAAAGTTAGGGTGAAAATGGTATTTATGTTTCGAAATTAGCAAAGTAGGTAGAAGACTCTGGCAACGTATGCAGAAAATCCCACATTTTCCAGTAAACCTGACATTAAGTACAATTGCTAAACTACAGATGAAAAAAGTTTAAAAACTTTACACAAATACTGATGTTAATAAATACAAATTTATTTATTTAATTAATTAATTAATAAGCTCATGTTATTTTCCCTCTCTATTCTTGTAACCGTAACTTCTTGTAATTTCTTTGTAGTTCAAGAGCAAGTCTCTAAGGTTATGAACTCACACAAAGCATGATAAGATTTCAAATAGTACCCGAAAATCTAAAGGTAATAACAGTAACCTTTGAACGCTTTCACAGATTTCAAAAAAAGAAAAACAAAACTATTGCAATAAAATTCACACAAGAGCTCACAATATTTCCCTTGATACAATTTCTAGCAAAACTAACATATATGAATGAATAAGTCGCATTAGTAAAACTTTTAATCAGAGAAATTTGAGCAAATCTGAAAAAATTTAGTGGATAAGGATAATATGGTTCAATGATTCATCATTTACTTATTCTCAATTCGTTTATGTACAGAGAACTCAAAAAAAAAGTTTATCATCCGGACTGTTTGGTTCCAACTGTCAAGTAAAGTTGCGATGATTTGGATGGTTATATCATAACTCCTTGTTGAATACATTTTCAGAATGGTCAATTCAATCCAATACCTGCAAGTAATTGGATAATCTAGGACCTAGGCCATCAGGTTCTTCCTATGGACAAGATTTTGTTCTCAAAGGATGGTGCCATTTTTAGTACCATGCAATTCGTTCTTAGTTTCAACAGCATCAAATCGAATTTCTTCTTCGACAACCCATTCACTGTTGGCAATTTTGTAGAGCAGAAAGAGAAAATTTCCTCCAACATCTCTGAAGAAACTAGTAGGTTCTCATAGAAGAAGTAGAATATTCCACTGAAGATTATTCTAAAAATGTATGAATCTATTATAGCTGCATTAAAGGCTCTATCAATATCTTAATAAAGTATAGTTCTCCATTGATAATTTATATTGTTCGCTAATATATATATATATATATATATATATATATATATATATATATATATATATATATATATATATATATATATATATATATATATATATATATATATATATATATATATATATATATATATATATATATATATATATATATATATATATATATATATATATAGTGATAACCTTTAAAACCTGTAAGTCAAAGAAATGGCACTTTGCCAGCCATATGTTTTATCACCTATCAACTCTGATGGAGATTGCAATGCCTTATATTACTTATTATGAAAAGCAATTTGCAAAGTCATACATGTCTCATGCTAGAAGGGTAACCTTGAAACAATTGATATCCGTTCTTTCTCGTATATATCTATTTAAAACAGAAAATAATGATTGTTTCAGTGGCTCATAAACAACAATCAACATCTAACTGCTCTATTTAATTTTCCACATAACTAAGGTTGCAAAGTTGTCGAGCCACAAGATTTTAGGCAGAACTGGAATTAGAGCAAAAGAAGAAACTAACTAGCTCAAAGTTCTGCACACAACTATTATACTTTCATAAGGAACAACCTAAACCTCTTCTCCCATGCATTTAATATTCTTGGAATGTTTTTCACCATTGTTCTTGAAGAATCACAGGATGTTTCTTATTATATATGATTCCAAGACGATAGAGGTCCTACGGGATCTTCAAATCTTCTTCATTCCTTCCTAGTTGCTTGCTCTTAAAAGGGGCATCCCTAAACGGAATATACATCATACACTTGAAGTGATTCCACCCACAAAACAATTTTTAATTAAAGGGGTGTAGTCTATGGGTTCCGTCCTATCAATTTTCTCATTCTCACCCTTTTATCCTTTCTAGCTACTTTGCCATAATTATTTTTCTCTCTTCCCTTGACTTACACATTCCAAAAACCGTGTTAAGGGGCAGACAAAAATTTATTTTGAAAGTGGTCAGCATTTTAGTCCCTCATATATATATATATATATATATATATATATATATATATATATATATATATATATATATATATATATATATATATATATATATATATATATATATATATATATATATATATATATATATATATATATATATATAGTGATTACCCCTCGCGAAAAGCTTACGATGGGCCAAGGTTAGAACGGAAAGTGGGACAGATTGACACATTAATAAATGTAAAAATTTCCCATTTCCATTTATATATATATATATATATATATATATATATATATATATATATATATATATATATATATATATATATATATATATATATATATATATATATATATATATATATATATATATATATATATATATGCCTGTAATATATAATGGTGTGGTACAGTGGTTAAGTGTTGGACTTATATTAATGTTGTTGAAGAGGTCGTTGGTTCAAATCCCCGAATTATTGTATATAAGTATAGATAATAGTAAAAACAAAATTCTTAATGGTTCTAGAGGCTGGGAACCCTCTTAACCAGTATTTCTCCCTTCCCACATACGGTTGCAGGAATAGGAATACTTTCTGCAGCCTACACCACCCTGCATCATGCGGGATATGGTGCTGAGTATAAAATAATATATATATATATATATATATATATATATATATATATATATATATATATATATATATATATATATATATATATATATATATATATATATATATATATATATATATATATAATCGTTTTTCTATAAGAATAGAACCAGGGACCTCTGCCAAACGATTTCGATTATCGTATACGCTAATCAAAAAAAAAATGACATTTTGATGACGTATGTGTGAAGTATACAATAGCTTAAAGGAAACATTATCATAACGGAAAAGAGAAAGGTAATGATATTGTTTGTACCATTGCCAAATAGGCGTGGACTGATAATGAAGCACAGGAACAATTTTTACGTCCTGTTATGCATGGTGAAATGTTGCGCCAAACAGAATTAAAGAAGAAATGGTAGATAGTAATAACAACCAAATCATGAAAGTGTTTTTGTAAGAGTTAGGAGAGTGATTTTTAATTGTTAATAACATTTCAAATTGATATAAATTTTCAAATATTCTTTCATTTTAGGGGAATTTTGGGCCAAAAATTGTTTCATTCAAAATGTTTATCATTTATATCTTGAAAACAGTTGTATGCTCTTAAAAATTAATAACATTATTATTGAGCCAACTTTCTATATATGAGAAAGAAAATTTGGTGACGATATCTTAAAAACTAAATGTTATGAAGAAAAAACAGTATGTGGGTGCAACTTAAGAGTTACCGTCTGTCCCAAATTTATCGGGACAGACATTTGTTCCGATTTTTAGATTTGACAAAAATTATTTATTCAGCCAGCCAGAGGGCGCGGCGCGTGAGAGCAGAAGAAGGCAAAAATGTATTTATTTATTTATTTTTTTATTTTTTATTTTTTTGTAGAATGTCTTAACTAATAAACCATATGACTTGATTTTGAAAACAACATTTTATTTCTTCTTTATATCAAAAATCACCCTCCTTCATACATCCCTTAAAACCTTTACGGGCAAGGTATTTGGGCGGGAGGGGGAGGGGCAAGGCAATGTTCAGAAGCTTCCCGATTTTTAGTCAGAAAAATATGGTCACCTTAGTGCAACTAATTTTCGATTTTCGAAAAAGACAACCTTGAAACTTTAACTCAAATTCGGCACGAGTTATCGATATCCACTTGAGTTTAAATTTCACACAGAAGTTGAAATCACCAAAGAGAAAAATATAGTGAGTATGCGCTCAGATATTGAAATTATTATTATTATTATTATTATTATTATTATTATTATTATTTATTATTATTATTAACGGCTTTGTATATATATATATATATATATATATATATATATATATATATATATATATATATATATATATATATATATATATATATATATATATATATATATATATATATATATATACATATATATATATATATATATATATACATTATTTTATGATATATTTTTATTATTAAAATTATTATAATTAATATTGTCATGTGTTGGTTCTTTAATCAGTTGCTCCAGATCATTGAGAATGCTAAATGATTTGGCCTTTTCCCCTCCTTGATCAGAATAAGAAGAACCCAACCATTCAGCGTTGTGTACATTGAAATTCCCTAAGTAGAGGACCTCAGTATTTGGGTGTGAAGATGTAACAGTCTCGTGAGAAGTAGTTAGGTACTCAAAAAAGGTAGAAAAATCTGTGCTATTGGGAGAATAGTAGCAGAAACTCAAGATTATTGTAGTGGTAAGAAGAAACATTCTGAGTCTCAGACAAGAGCAAAAGGTTAGGATGGGAGTTAGAGAGGTGGTATTCCAAAGATGCTAAATTAGAACGCAAGTCACTGACAATGCTAAAGTATAAAGAGAACCGACGCCTACACACACAACACAATTAAAACAAACAAACAGTTGAACAGCCAAACAAACGAACAAAATAAAGTAAAACTAAAATAATTACCAACATAAATATAAATTTTAATATATATATATATATATATATATATATATATATATATATATATATATATATATATATATATATATATATATATATATATATATATATATATATATATATATATATTCCAGCCATCAAAAATGTCCCATAATTGGAAGGTTCATTATCTACCGCAGTTGGTCGAGTTGGTTTGTATTGCGATTGCACGTTTCATGTCACAGTGGAATGTGGTGCTAAGATAAGTTCCGATTACAAACTACACCAACTCTAAAAAGACAAGCTATTTTCGAAGATATTCTGCAGAAGAAATAATTTTTGTATAATTGAAAAGGGGTTCTGTAGTACCTTGGTGGCTATGTTTTAGTAAGGTGTGAAGTACTGGAATAATAAATAATGCCCTAAACTGTAAATCAATTACAGAAATTAGACTACGAAAAGACTACTTCCAACCTGCTTTTGTATGGTATAATATATATATATATATATATATATATATATATATATATATATATATATATATATATATATATATATATATATATATATATATATATATATATATATATATATATATATATATATATATATATATAGAAAGTAATTTGATAAGGTGAGCAAAAACGAAAATATGATTCATAAGATAAACAAAAACAAAAAAATCTGAAAGATATAAGCCAATAATATGAAGTGAAACGTAAGAGAACAAATTGGGTACAAAGTACAAATAGGAAAAATTTTATCCATAAGGTCATCAAAGTAAAAGTCAATAAACACTTTTAAGAATTATTAAGAAAAGAAAATGGGCCGCGTAAAGATTTTTGGAGGGTGAGGGTTTTACCTGCAGGAGAGCGCTCAAAAATGATTATAAAAATATTGAAAGAAAATCTAAATGAATGTATATGTTATCATGCTACATCCGGTGAAAGAAAATGAAATTCTCTGTAGCGAAACTTAAAATTGAAAAGGACAAATTAGTAGCATTTAAGAGAAATTGGCTTAACCTCTGAAAATTGTACTTCTATAAATTGAATGTTCTTAAAGTAAACACCCCAAAAATGGAGAAATAATAGAAATTTCAGAAAGGTAGTGAAGGATTTTTCATAACACAGACACACAAACCCAACAATAAAAATACTTTCGATCATGCATCTGTAAATAAATAGATAATTTAAATAGAGAGAGAGAGAGAGTCTCATAACTTATCAAAGATGGAGAAACACAAACTTCATAATGAAGAAAAGGGGCGAACGAAGTTTCTTTAATTAAATCAATACAAAAGTTTCCTTGCATATAGTCACACTTCTCAGAGAAGCTCATAAAAAATAAATAAATAAAAATAAAATTAAAAAATTAAAAAAATATTAAAATGAGCGAAGGTGAAAGTAACGGTTTTTTCCTTCCAATCATAAAGGCAATAACTGACACGATAAAATAGAAATGGAACCAAAACAAAATGTTCGCATATATATATATATATATATATATATATATATATATATATATATATATATATATATATATATATATATATATATATATATATATATATATATATATATATATATATATATATATATATATATATATATATATATATTAAATTTTAAACGCACCTAAAAAAAAATTTTTATGCTATAATTTCTATTATTATTTATTATTATTATTATTAATGGCTTTGTGTGTGTATATATATATATATATATATATATATATATATATATATATATATATATATATATATATATATATATATATATATATATATATATATATATATATATATATATATATATATTATATATATATATATATATATATTTTTTTTTTTTAAAAATTATTATAATTGATATTGTCATCATTATTTTTACTAGTTTTATCATATTATTATTATTATTATTTTTATTATTAGTATTATTATTATTTTACCATTACTATTGTAATAATTATTACCTCACAGTTATTCAATTATTATTATTACTTATTATTACTAATATTATTATTGATTATTATTATTACTAACAGTTATTATTATTATTATTATTATTATTAATTAATTAATTAATTCTTATGATGTATAAATTGAATGGGTTCAAAGTACGAAACTGTCTCCATAAATCGCTTTTCAATTTTTAATAATTTAAATGAATTTGTAAATGATTTTTCCAAGTTTATTTCGTAACTGAAAAATGAATAATTATTATTATCATCATTATTATAATTTTTATTAGTTAGTAGTAGCATTTCCATATATTATATATATATATATATATATATATATATATATATATATATATATATATATATATATATATATATATATATATATATATATATATATATATATATATA
>SEYY01021570.1:50000-77500 GCA_009176605.1 Armadillidium nasatum
ATACTACTACAGTATTCTTTAATTAAATGCAATACTATGTTATTTATTTCTTTAATTAAATATAATCTCATTATTCCTTTCTTTTACACAAAAATAATCATTAGGATTTTTTAAATAAATAATAAATCAACAGGTTTTTAATGTTTGGTGTAATGCTTGTGGGTCTGAGATCGTCATTTGCCTACAATTCTGGAGCCCCTGAGCAGACATGTGACAGCATGACCCCTGGACACACCCCCTTCCAACCACAAGTTACAACTTCACCTTTTACTCTCAATGCTTTTAAAACTGGAGTACCAGGAGAAGTAACTAGTAAGTGTTTAATCATTTGTTTTTATTCTAATAAAAGTATTTATTATAATTAGTGAGTTAAATAATGATTTATTTTATTTAATATAAAAATAATCTTTTTTTGGATTACTTAATTTATGATGCACTTATAAGGTCAATTTTAAGTCCATTCTTGCAGACTAAATACATTAAACATCCAAGTTTATAGTTTGCAAGATAACAGGCTTTAAATTATGACCTTATCCTCAAGCTCGGTCGGGAGAAGTCCTTGGAGGTTCTTCTTCATAAGCCTCCTCTTCGGATTTCTCTTTTGAACCGTCATAGCGTGGAGGTAAAACTCTATCGTTTTTATGCTGTAGGGCCCGGGTTCAATTCCCTGATAGCAAACTTTAAACTTGGATGTTTAATGATGCACTTTAAACAATTTTTTATTCATCCAGTATTCACTTTTGGCAGGTTAAAATGCATATTTATCCACACAACTACTACTACTTTGCACACACCTTTAACCCAGTTTTGTACCAAAGATGAATTTTATCTTATTCTTGGGGTGGGATAAAAAGCCTATTTTATCTTATTATCTAACAAGGGAACAGCCCAACTATTTCCTTCCCAATATTTTCTTTCAAAAGTGGCCTTTCTTTAATAGAGAAAAAAGAAAACAAACAAAGACATCACTCATATTTTAACAACAAAATTATTTAACATTTCATACAACATATATATATATATATATATATATATATATATATATATATATATATATATATATATATATATATATATATATATATATATATATATATATATATATATATATATATATATATATATATATATATATATATATATATATATATATATATATGTGGAACCTCGTAACTCGAACTTAATCCGTTCTGGAACTAGGTTCGAATTACAAAAAAGATTTTCCCATTGAAATACATGTTAAATCAACTAATCCATTCTGAACCCTCCAAAATCGCATTTAAAAAATAATTACATTGAAAGGCATCTGAATTCACTATAATTTGATGCAACTATTAATATAATTAATAAATTATAATTAAATACATAATTACAAAAATAACAAACAGTAAGCATAATGAAAAATACATGTATATGCATATGAAATTAAACATTTCACTTTACCTTTTTTTTTTTTTGTTGAGAGTTGATGGCACACGTATATGGTGGTAGATGGGAAAGGGAAAGAGAGAGAGGCAATTGTTTGGAAGAACTATCTCCTTCCATTAGGATATCAAGGTAACGTTATATTTTCTGGGGTTGATTCTCTTCTTTTCCTCTTTCCTTCAGGTGTGTTTTATTCTTCTTTTTCTTTTTATATTTTTTTTGCTCTCTTTTTGTAAATGTAAAAAATTTGTTTAAAGAGGTTTGTCTCTGCCTTCCTTTTAGAACTAACCTAAAATATGAGAAAATTATCTCATTCACAGAATCTATGACTCTCATCACATTAACTTCATCAGGTTGGTATTTTTGAAAAAATTTCCATATCCCTTCATTCAATCTCTTAATTTTGAAGTTGCAATAATTTCTATCTTCAATTTTACAGTTCTCACAGTTTTCCTTTTGTCATTATCACTATCACTTTTCAATTTTTTGGGAGCCATTAATAAATATTAAATAATATTAATATTAACTATGAAATAGAAAATAAGGAAAGACTTTGCGAATTATTTTTACCACAAATTTAGCGGAGCTCTGCACACTATAGACATCTACATTGACTGGGGCTCTAATCTCTGCCCTTGTTAAAACATTGCGAAATTTTTTAACTGAGCGTCTAGCCAGTTCGAATTTCTGTTCAAATTAAAGGCAAAAAATGCCAAAATTTTTGTTCGAATTACAAGAAGTCCGAGTTAGCAGGGTTCGACTAACAAGGTTCCACCATATATATATATATATATAGTATGCTGTTTTCCAACTATTCATTAATATTTGCAAATTCCAGTTGAATTAAGGAGCAGAGATAACCAACAATTCAAAGGATTTATGATCAAGGCTTTCCGTCCAGGCCTTAATGGAGATGTAAGACATTTAGGAGAATTTGGTGGAAACTTCCATGACTTTGCAAACAAAGTTGAATGTCCATTGGTGAGTATGAAGGTTATTAAAAATTACCAAAGTTAGGTCATATCATGAATATACAACTGACGTAAATAGATATAACATATTTTATGATGATATCTTACCTTCTTAGTAATAGTATTATTTGTGATAAAATAAAATAAAAATATTCTTCTTTTAGGAACAAGTATTAACACACTGGAACTCTCAACCTAAAACTGAACTCAAATTCACATGGAATGCCAAAGAAAATGGAAATATTCAGTTCAGGTATGCTATTTTCAATAAGTGAAATAATTAGGATTCATCAATAATAATCACTACTACATACAAGACATCAAAAATGAAACCCTTATATTTTTCTATAAATTCAATTCTAGAAAAAAGTTTTCTCCTATTATTTCTTTTAAGGACATAGAGAGTACGTATTTTAACGAAGTTACGTAATGACAAGAGCGTCGTTAACACTAGACTTGACAAAGGTCAAGGGATTGTTCTTTTAGCTAAATTAAGAACAATTTTCTCGATTTCTAAAATTAGTCACTGAAGATACTATCTTCTATTTTGATGATAAATTATACTATCAGATAAATGATATGGCAATGAGTTCTCCTCTTGGCTCTACCTTTTCTAATATATTTCTTTCTTTCCATAAACAAAAATGGCTTAATGAATGTCCTCTAGAATTAAACCTTTCGTTTATCATCGTTACATTGATGACTGTTTTGCTGCCTTTCGTAATGAAGAACAAGTTCCTTTATTCCATGAATACCTTAATTTTAAAAATGAAATACATTGATATCACCTTTAAATGTGAATCAAATGGTTCGCTTCCCCTTCTTGATAATTTTATATCCCACTCTTCTTGTGGATTTTTCACTTCTATTTATCGTAAACCTACTAATACGTTGCTTGGTACTAATTTCTTTAGCTCTTTCACCCTTTTCTCATAAAATTGAAGCCCTTAAGTCTTGCATACATAAGTTTTCTAGTTTTAATCTTTTTCCCTTCCAACCTTTTTAATAAACTGTTGTACTCTTTCCTCAATAACATCTACCACCCCAAATGCACTTCCTTCGATGTTCCTAAATGACCTGTCCTTACATTGGGCCTCTTTTGTGTGATCTTCATTTTCAGATTAGGAATATCTAACACAAACATTTTCCACAATGTTACTTTCTTATATCCTTTATATATATATATATATATATATATATATATATATATATATATATATATATATATATATATATATATATATATATATATATATATATATATATATATATATATATATATATATATATATATATATATATATATATATATAAGGGAAACAAGACCTTTAAGTCTCTCTTGATAGTAGATTTAAGAGTTTATTTCAAATGCTGTATTATAGGAATGAAACTAAAGCAATATTTAAAATTTCTTCTCTTCTTTACATGAAATTTAAAGTGATTTTATAAACCAAATAAATTTTACTTAATTTTATTATTAATAATTTTTAAATTATAAATACTGGGAACATAATTATTTTCCCTTGAAAGAAAACAAATTTAATTAACATAATTTTCTTCAATTTGTTTTAAACTATAAATACAGGGTAAATGTCCCCATTGAAATGCAAACTTTATATATATATATATATATATATATATATATATATATATATATATATATATATATATATATATATATATATATATATATATATATATATATATATATATATATATATATATATATATATATATATATATATATATATATATATATATATTCTCTCCCACAGAGCAACAGTAGTACAGGCATATGACATCTTCTACATGAACATTTTGTCTCCAGTCATCAACTTATAAAAAATTTGAACTGCAAAAAGTGAACTCTCTTAATTAAAACAAAATTTTCAAGAACTTCAGTCCCACTGTCTCAAATGATTTATTATTATTGGTTATCTGATTTCTGAATATTATTAAACTATGTAATATGTAGCATATTATATATATATATTTAGATTTAAATATGCTACAGTGAAAATGAAACAAAATATTCATCTAAAATTAACAACTCTGTTATTGTTGTATTGGTAGTAGTAGTAGTAGTAATAATAATAGTAGTAGTTCATAATGAACAGTAGAACTTGCGTATATATTTAATACTAATATTTGTAACAATAACTGGTACAAATGCTGAAATAAATAATCTTTCAAATCTCAATAAAGAAACTTGTAATATTCTTTTTCTCACCTTGGAAAATTATTTCCATTCTGTATCAAAAGTTAAACTAATATATATATATATATATATATATATATATATATATATATATATATATATATATATATATATATATATATATATATATATATATATATATATATATATATATATATATATATATATATATTATATTTTTGAATTTTCAAGTCTGCTATACTGGGAATCGAACCCTCGACCTTTTGGATGGTAAGCAAGAGCGTTACCTCTTGAGCCAAGAAAGCACAAAAGAGGAGCCGCGTCAGGAAGTCTCAAGAAATACTTATCAAGCAGACTCCCGAACGGTCCCATCCCAACTGCACTCTGACACGGGGTAACGAGGTCAAGGTTCTATCCCTCTTTCGCTGACCAATATAATATATATATATCAAATCTTTTTAAATCCACTAACTGCTAGTAGATCAAAATATTTTGATCCACGAGCAGTTAGTGAATTTAAATAGATTTGATCTATGTTTGTTACAATGTTTGGTATAAATGAGGTGGAGGAAGATACACCTCTGAAATCGACTAATGAGGAATTAAATACAAATGTTTGAGTGAAGAATTCAAATTTAGCAGATGGTAATATAGTCCTGGGGCCATCTTTAGAATGGCTTAAGAATATAAGAGGAGGAAAAGAGAACATGTTAAGAGATGACCTTTTTAGCAAAATGACAGAAAGAGTGGAAGGAACAACCAGAAACATTCCATTTTCTATAAGAAAGGAATCATTCATAAAGCAACGCATAGATATTGAATGCTTGTTGACTTAAAAATAATTCCTTTCAACAGTAAAGATTAAACAAAAATTGTGCCCTTTAGCTGAAGTAAAGAAATTGAAATATTTCTCTCGATGCTAGAGAGAATCACATCAGTCATACTTTCTGTTCACTCCAAGGAACCACTCCTGCAAAAGTAATAATCATTCCATAAGAAGTCAAAGTATGATGTGTGAGTCTGATCAATTTCCATCAAATTGGCTGCAAGTACCAAAAATGACAAGTTTGCATTTCATCATCAAAGACACAGGGCAGTTCCTGTTGAAGATTTGAAAGAATAAAATGATACAAAAGTTGGCTGAGGACCTTAGAGGAGGAATGGGTTTAATTACTAAAAAAAATTTGAAAGTTAAGATAAAGTGAAGTATGTACAGTTCATCTTTAAGATGAACAAATATATATATATATATATATATATATATATATATATATATATATATATATATATATATATATATATATATATATATATATATATATATATATATATATATATATATATATACGTGGCGTGCATTACTAACTGATAAAGATTGTTATGAGTAATGATATGGGCAGAGTTGGTTGGGAAAAACTGGGAAAATCTCCATGATAAAATTACAGCAACTTTTACTCGTCAAATTTGGGTACTAAAATTACATTAAATTTGATAATGAATATTAGCTGATTAAGCAATAAAATTCAAATATCATTATAAGAAGCCAAAATTTAATTAGGTGATTAAACAATAAAATTATAATGATTTGACAAGTTGACAGACTTGTACTCAGTACAGACTGTGCAGTAGCCTATAGGCTGTAATTACTAGCTAGCCTAACATTATAATTTTTTTTATTAGGCAAGGTTTTTTCTTTAACTTTTTTTATTTTTTACAAAACTGTGTCAATATCATGGAGCAATAGGCTAATATTAATACAGTACAATATATGTAGCATAATGTCATTAATGTTATTTGCTGCCTCATCCACCCTGCAATGAGTAGTTAATCTTTATTAAGAACTGGACAGTCACAATGTTGTTGTTATTATTGAATTTAGTAGTAAAACTGAAAACCTGTAAATGTACAATCTCTAAATAAAGTTTGAAATATTGAAATTGAAAAATTACCACCATGATTCATAAACTAATGCATTAAGCTTTAAACAAAGATTTATTATATAACAAATTGTTTTAATATATGTGTGTGAGCATGCGTGTGATAAAATAAAGGAATATATAGAAAAGAAATTTCCAGAAGATTTAAACAAGTGGAAATTCCTCAGTACCTACTAGTTATTTAATAGATCACAGAAGAAAATCAAGGAATGAAGATGAAACAGGTAAAAAGGATACCTTTATCTGCAGAACAGCAGGAAATAGGACGAAACTTCATTTTCTCAAAGGATTAGCATTATACAGAACTGTTGGCTGATTATGAGACAGAGAGGTTATTTCACTATTTCCAAAAACAGCTTTTAATGAATCATTACGTAAGGTATCACCATTGAAATTCTAGCAGTACATAGGACATATAGCTGCACTTGAACCAATGAAGAAATTCTGTTCCCTTATGATGGTTATTTCATCATGCCCACCCTCCAGTTCAGTTCTGCTGGTCCCATTCACAGTAAGTCAAGAAATCAACTGAGCAATGAAAGTGTGGCAAAATTGTTACAAGTATATAGACACCTTGGGTCAAAGGATAAAGCATATGAAATATACAATCTAGAAGACAATACGGAGGTAGTTACAAATAGTGAATTATAAATTTTTTTTTTTAAATATATAAAATAAGTGATTTTTTTTTTATTTAAGAACAAAAATTATTTAGAGAGGTGTATGAAATTGCTTTATTTTGTTCAAGTAATACTATAATAAAATAATTCAATTATTTTATGTTTTTCCCAGTATTGCCAACAACTTTTTACCCAATTTCTTTCCAACCCTGGGTATGGATATTTACTATAATCTATCTGTAGAACTAGAGAGCCAATAGCAGTGAAAAGCCATTGATTGTTCTATTTAAGAGTTTTGATAGTTGAAAAATTTTAAGATACTTAGGGCGTAAATAAACAGCAGCACAGATAAAGTTATTCAAATTGGAAATGGGATTGGCAATAGAGTTAACTCCATAAGGTACAAAATTCTCAAGACTTCAAATTTTATATATATATATATATATATATATATATATATATATATATATATATATATATATATATATATATATATATATATATATATATATATATATATATATATATATATATATATATATATATATATATATAGGTTGCATTTATAGTATGGACAAAATAAGAAGCTGCCCAGGGCAACAAATTACCCAATCAATCATCATAGTCTAATAATAATAATGATGCATGAAAATTATATAAATTTAAATATTTTTTAAAAATACAGTTTCTCAAGCTCAAAATTATTTAGCAAAAATGCTATAGTTAAAAAAATACTGTTGATATACCATCCTAAAGAGTTTGTTTTCCTGTATTGCCTAATTATTATTAGATTAAATGTAGAAAATTCAAAAGATCAACAATTTTCCCCCTTTAAAACTTTAATTTACAAATCATAGAGGAAAATGGGGTGCAAAGTACCAAAATACAGGCTATATATATATATATATATATATATATATATATATATATATATATATATATATATATATATATATATATATATATATATATATATATATATATATATATATATATATATCACTTCTGGTAGAATAGACTAGGTCTACATGTAATTCATCAGAGTTGAAGTAATCTATTTTTAAATCATATTAATAATACATAGCATTTGAAAGTATTTATTGAATCAAAGGTATAGGGTATACAGAGAAGTATTCTAGAATTTACCAGTGAAGTACATAGAAGAATGAACATAGCGGTTAAGTCTGGTGTTAGAGAAAGAATGAGACTTTGTAGATAGGTATTGTTTGAGATCTCCTCAAAGTAGGAGGTATGCCATTACAGTTAGGAAGAAGAGTGTTTATTACAATACTGACAGCATGAAGAGCGATGAAACAGACTAATAGCAAGAAAGACTTAAGACAGTGAATGAGGGTGGGAGAACTGATAAGAAAATTGAAACTAAACTTCAAAAAATAAAAATATGCTACATGAGTGGAATCACCACCTTTGTGTGATGCATAATTCAAAAAAGGAAAAACAATGATGCTATACAGCACAAACAACTGGGGTGATGTGAAGAATTCTGAAAAAAAATTCAAAACACCTAAACTCATGGATATATATTTGGTGAGGGAAATAGAGTAATCCTACCAAGAATATTTTGAGCAGAGGAAAGGTTGTGTTGTGCATTGTAAAAGATATTTTTGTTGTGTGGAGGATTAGGTAGAGTAAAAGGAAGGAGTAAGGAAAAGGAATCAACTTTTTAAAACATTGAAAACAATCAGGTTATCTCTTTAGTGGTATATATTTCTTTTCTAATGTTGAAAATAATAATTATTATAATAATAGTAATAAACAATGTAATAAAATGTTTCACATAACATACCCAAAGTACCCATAGGAGAAAAATAGCGATCTATGCCAATAGAAGCACACATTTAATTGACAAGAGATTTATACTAAAAATGTTCAGTAAATTATTTTACAGAGTTTAAAAGGCATTGCAGCATCTTGCAGGAATCCAATTTTGACTTTCAAAAAATATTCTCGAATTCAACTGTATAATTATAACAAGAGAAAGGTCCTAGATAGATGCATACTTCAAATAAAGCACTATATATATATATATACCGTATATATATATATATATATATATATATATATATATATATATATATATATATATATATATATATATATATATATATATATATATATATATATATATATATATATATATATATATATATATTTTTTTTTTTTTTTTTTTTTTTTTTTTTTTTTTTTTTTTTTTTTTCCAACACCGCTCAGGGAAAACAATTTTCATTTATACAAAATAATTTTTAAATTAGAAGGGAATTTCTTTCAATATTAATAATTATTTAAGATTTTAAGTTTTACCAAGATGTAATAGATGACAAAAATACATTAATGATAACACGTAAAAAAAAAAATCATATGACAAGCAATCTGATAGCTTCTTTAAGAAAAAAGGAATAATATATATATATATATATATATATATATATATATATATATATATATATATATATATATATATATATATATATATATATATATATATATATATATATATATATATATATAAATAAAATTAAAAGTTTACAGTGGCACAAATAGTAGAGTGGCTGATTCACGATTCACATGATTAAGAGTGCGAGTTTGATTCTGTTTGTGGATCTTGGGTACATACTACCTACAAAAGTTCCTCTCCTTGAAAAGAGCAATGCCCATGAGATGAGAACTTTTTTTTTTTAATTAAGTGAAAATGAGACCACATACCTGGAACAAACTTTTTCCAGCTTTTAATCAGTTGTTTTGATGTAGAAATCACTTCATCATCTGTTGAAGCCTTTCGAAGTGCATTGACAGTCATTCCAATTCTTGTTTTTGTTAGCACCTGTAAAACAAATTATTCTATAATACTGATAAAAGCAATTAAACGTAGTATATATTTTCAAAACTTCAATTCAATGGTATGGAGCTAGCTGATCTAATTTAATATGACTTCAGAACTGTTCACATTCTGACTTCGGTCTTGCTATATTCAATTGACCTTGGCCTTGATTCTAGTTATTTGCAAGAAATTAACTCAATTGATTACCTAGAAACAAGATTCCCTCTGTAAAGAGCATGTCTTTATTCTTATTGTTCAAGTGTAATATGGTTTACCTAAGTTTACTTGAATCTAATATTCTTTTGTTCATTATTTATAGTTTACCTATTTGATAAAAGTCTCAAATATGATACCTTAAAATAGAAATTAGTGATGGTACAATTAAAAATTTTTTATGATGCTGATGATGATGATAATTTGATGATGATAAAATTGAAGAAATCTATTTTAAATATGTTCATTATTTTAATAAATTTAACAATTTTTATTAAGAAAGTCATTTCTTTTTTTTCTTTTTTTAAATGCTGCTGCAAGACCTTTCAAACTCTGTAAAGAGACTAACAACCCCTCCTTGAATAGGGCTCTGCCCGTGAGCAGTGGTGATGTGTAAAAAAAATAAAATAAAAAATGTAATTTTAATGCATAGTATAATACAGGGTGACTCACTTGCTCTTGGTCCTAGATATGCATTATAGATATAAAAGTAGAAGGTCATAAGTTAATAAAATTTGCCATGAACAAACATTGGTGTGTGAGAATTGTGCTGACATCACAAATGTTGGAAGTGATTGCCATTAGAATAACAGTATACCTGTGCACACTTTTCTATGTTACAGAAGGTTTCCACCAACATATTGGGAGTTACAGCATAAATTGACCTCAGAAAGTTGTCCTTCGGTTGCATGAGAGTACATGGTTTGTTATGAAACACTTCCCTTTAACCATGCCCCATAGGAAGAAATTCAGTGGTGTTAGGTTAGGAGACCTTGGTGGCAAAAACCCTTGGAAATTACCTAATCTTTGAAGAAGAACTCAATTTCGTATATTCTGACATTGGATGTGTGGCAAGTGATGTAATCCAGCTGAAAATAACCTCATCATCTAGATGATTTACAAATTCATTGAAGATGTTCATTTACAAATTTTATTAACTTATGACCAGTACTTTGATATCTATAAGCATATATCTAGGGCTGAGAGCGAGTGGCCAAAATCGCTTGGAAATTACCCTACATTCAAAGAATTCTCGATTTCTTACATGGTGACATTGGACATGTGACTAGTTACCGCATCTTGCTGAAAATAGCAGGTACAAAAACTCTTTGAAGATGTTCATATGACCAGTACTTTGATATTTATAAGGGCATGAAATTTTACAATGACAGAAAAAATTTACTGATTTTGCCACTGACAAAGACAATAAATCATCCCATCACAATCAAATAGTGGCAGCATAAATCAAGTAAAAATAAAACCTAGGTAATAAAATAAAAAGTAATACTGTCAAAGTCAATATCAAAATCTGTAAAATTGTATAATACAGAGACAAATGAATACACATAATTGATGTAAGTATCAAAGAAAAACAGGCCAATTGCCCTGTATGAAAATTAGTACCGGTATGTATAGACAAGAGAGATTTTTGTGTATAAAAGGGAGAAAACTAATGAAGAGTAGAAACCTTATTTAATGCTGTATATAAATACATTACTTTACCTGTAAATCAATTGGTAGTCCCTGAAGAACCTTTAAAATGTCGAGAGCTTGAGATGGATCCTGAAAATAAATTTTTCATACATTTTATATATATATATATATATATATATATATATATATATATATATATATATATATATATATATATATATATATATATATATATATATATATATATATATATATATATATATATATATATAGGGATGGAGTGAAGTATCAGTATATTTTTAGGTATCGGAATCGGTATCAAGCTTTCAGGTATCGGTATCAGTATCAGTATCGGCAAAAAATGGGCGATACCAGATTTTTTAAAGTACCTTAATCCCATTGGCTTACATTTTATTGAATGTTCAATTTCATTGACAGTAGAGTATCGAATACCATGAAACATTGTTTTTCTTTATTTTAAAAATTTTCAAGCAAAATACAAAAAAAATAAATTAACAGTTAATTAGTAATTAATTAAATTACTAATTAACCGTTAATTAATTTTTTTTGCTTGTATTCTATATCTGTAACTACAAATCCAATTTTGGTTAAATTAGGGCAGTTAACTCTTTGTATAGCATAGATTAACTTGCTATACTTAATTGTTCATTTATTTAATTACTTAATTAAATTAGGTAATTTTTTATTAATATAAGGTAATATTTTGCTATGTCACTTCTTGATAATTTTGTTTCTAGAACATTGATATGTTGCTTTCCAGTAAAAATGATTTTTTGAAATGCACAAAACTGCTTTTCCATTTATTTTCATGCCATTTTCTTCAGACCATTTGGTTTGTTTTCTTAAATTGTTTACTTTTATCTGTATCCCTAATTTAATCTATTAGTAACATATTAAGATGGGAAACGAAGGACATTATATATATATATATATATATATATATATATATATATATATATATATATATATATATATATATATATATATATATATATATATATATATATATATATATATATATATATATATATATATATATAGTGTTCCTCAGGTTTATGTTCAATCTCCTACTTTATTCTTACTTTTCATTAACAACTTCCTCAGCTGTACTTCTAACTCTGTTCATTCTTATGCCCATGACAACTCTCCATTCTTCTACGAATTTCAAATCTGCTCCCTCTTTTGCTTCTAGAGTTGCTTCTCGTCTTCAACTTTCCAATTCCAATCTTGTCAATATGGATTGGATTTCCCAGTGGGACCACCGCAACCTTGTGAAATTCAACTCTCTGAAAACTCAGATTCGCATCTCTCTCTCTCAAAAACACCTCCTAATTTTCCAATTTCCTTTGATGGCTCTCCTGTCTCACCTAAGAACAACATATTCTTTGTTTAAACATAAACAATAAATTATCTTGGAAACTTCATATCACAATGGTTGCTAAGGTGGCCTCTAAAAAGTTGGGAGTTCTGTTCAGATTGCAGGAATTTTTTTCTTCTAAGCAGTTACTCCAATTATATAAAGGTCTTACCCATCCTTGCATGGAGTACTGTTCTCACATTTGGGGTGGTTCCGGTTCCACCCTTCTTTTGGATAAGGTTGAGTCTAAGGCTAAAAGACTGATAAACTGTTCCCTACTTTTAAACTCCCTTGACCCTCTATCTCTGTGAGGCGATTTGACACACACACTCTTTTCTATAGGTACTACAATGGCTGGTGCCCTCTCGCATTCTACCACCATTGCGTCGCCCTAGCAAGCACAAGGGGTACCTTGCTTTCATATGAACTTTGTGTGAGCATTGCAATTTCAAGGTTTAAAGTTGTGGTACCTCCTCCTTTCCAGCCATCTCTGTTTTGTGGAACTCTCTTGTTTTTTCTGCTGTATTTAAAAAAAACTTTCTCTAAATGCTTTGTCTGCTCCTACCTGAGAGATCTATGTTAGGTTCAGGATTGGATGTTTTTTTTTTATCCTTTAATTATGCTCCCACCTTGAAAAGGGCTCTGCCGGTGAGTGACGGTAATATTATATATTATATTATATAATATATATATATATATATATATATATATATATATATATATATATATATATATATATATATATATATATATATATAATATATATATATATATATATATATATATATATATATATATATATGGTCAGAGGAGGAGGAGGTGAGAAATGGTTTGGAGTGAAAACCAAGGTGAGGCAGGACTGTGTGTTATCACCACTGCTTTTCATACTGTACCTGAACAGCTGTCTTAAAAGATTATGCATAAGAGAGAATGGAGAACACACATTGGTATACACAGATAATCTGGCCTTATGTAAATTTAACTCCTCAGGAACTAAGGATCTTCAGGAAGCTGTGAATAGGTGGAATGATGTGTTGAACTCTATGGGCATGAAGATAAGCAGAGAGAAAACAGAAGTAATGGTAATAGCTAGGGAGAGAGAAGAGATAGTTGTGAACATAGAGTGGACCTCATGTAAGCAGGCGAGTAAATTTATATACTTGGGTGTGGTGTTCGACGAAGAAGGAAGACTGGGGGACAAGCTGAGGGAGAGAAAAGGAAGATTCTCAAAGAATGTAGGAATGCTTTATCTACTACTAAAGGAGAGAGGAATACCAACAGAAGTACTAATATATTAAACAATACTGAGACCAATATTGTTCTACAGTTCAGAATGTTGGACAATGAATACAGTGCATAAGAGCAGAATCAAAGCTGCAGAAATGGGAGTACTCAAGAGTCATCAGGGGAGTATCATTGAGATAGGATGAGGAGTGAACTGGTAAGAGAGGAACTTGGGGTGGAATCAATTTTGGAATGCATAGAAAGAAAGCAGTTGAGATAGTTTGGTCATGTGAAGGGAATGAGACAGAGATGCTGGAATGAAGAATAGAAGGAAGGAGACTGACAGGAAGACCAAGGAAGAAATATATGGAGATGGTAGAAGAAGCCATACAATGAAGGAGCAAGACACTGGAAGACAAAGAGGTGGAAGACAACCGAATGTTTGAGGACAGAAATGTGTGGAGAAGATTCTGGAGGAGTAGCAGCCGACAGGTGCCAGACTACAAGTTTGGACAGTCATGATGATGATGATGATGATGATGATGATGATAATGACGATGATATATATATATATATATATATATATATATATATATATATATATATATATATATATATATATATATATATATATATATATATATATATATATATTTTCTCTCTCTCTCTCTCTCTCTCTCTACCCATTTTTGTCATTAAATTTATGTAAGTTTGCCAATTGCAGTATAGTTTAATAAGTTTCTAAATTATTTTTTAATCACTTAAACCTATTTTAAAATACTGTATTCAATTTTCTTTTCTCTAGCAATTATTCGTCATAAAATGATATTACCAATATTTTATGTTTATAAAATAAATTAGAAATGGCAAAGCCATAACAAACCATGCAAAATATCAGGTATATTTGATAAAGATAAAGATAATAATTCTTACTAGGCCTATGTAAATTTAACTGCTTATTAAAGCATGGAAAAGACCATGGGTCATAGGGTGTTTAAAAAATAGAAAAGGAGTGCAATTTTGATTCAACTAAGCCCCCTAAATCTAACTGCTTATTGAACCATGGTAATGGCGAGGGGTCATAGGGTTCTAAGAAAATAGAAAAGAGTCATGATATTTATATTTGAAAAGAAACAAGTTATTTTTGGCATTGGCTTGATAGCTAGTAAGCTCTCTTACAAGCTAATTATAAAGATGTAAGATCATCTCTTGAATAATTTGGGTACAGTTATAAATTATTTTATATCAGCAAATTATTTAAATAACAGTAGAAACATCATTTAAAATTTAATTTGTGGTTTTTAAACTGACTAAAAATTAAATGGGACCAATATGGTTCATGTTTGGGCCTGGAACTGGGGCTGTATGGCTCAGTATTTTCTAATTGTGTGGAACATGCTTCAATTAAATCAGATCAAAATTGAAGAGTTTGACTATAGCCAAAACTTACACATTTAGAAGACGACATTTTATCTAATTTCTTTTTAATTTTCATTACTTCTTCCTCACAACCCATGACTATAAATTGCAAAGGGGTTTTATCTGTAGCACTTCAACAAGAAATTTAAAAATATAACGAGTCAGTCAATCGCGACCTATAAAAACAGCGTAACACCCAACAACAGACGCCAACAGCTACTGGTTGAAAAGTTTTATCAATCGACTCCATACTCTTAAATTTAAGGAAAGACAAGGCTGTGTTCGATTGACCAATAATATATATATATATATATATATATATATATATATATATATATATATATATATATATATATATATATATATATATATATATATATATATATATATATATATATATATATATATATATATATATATATATATATATATATATATATATATATATATATATATATATATATATATATATATATATATATATATATATATATATAATATATATATATATATATATATATATATATATATATATATATATATATATATATATATATATATATATATATATATATATATATATATTATATATAATATATATATATATATATATATATATATATATATATATATATATATATATATATATATATATATATATACTATATAATATATATATATATATATATATATTTATATATATTAATATTGCTATATATACATTTTTGTATATATATATTATTATATATTATTATTATTATTATTATTATTATTATATTATTATTATTATTATTATTATTATTATTATTATTATCATTATTATTATCATTGTTATTATAAATTATTTATTATTATTATATTATTATTATTATTATTATTATTATTATAACCAATGTCTTAAAATTCATTTCAAGGTTTAACATTTTTTTGTTTTCATTAGTATTGTTATAACCATTATCATCATTGCTAGTCTTACCATATTTTTGGATTATAATTAATTTTATTGTCATTCCTTTTCCCATGTTATATGCATCGTATTAGTATTTTATTAATTATTAAATAAATTTTAAGGGCTAGACTGCAGTTTGATCTCGTTAAATATTTTAAAAACTACTAAACGTACGTTAAAAAGGATAACATTTTTGGAATCCTTGAAGGATTTTGATCAAGGAAAATTGGGAATTAGAAAAAAGCATAATAATTTTAATAAGTACGTACTTTATAGTTTTTTCATACGTTTCACGACATCGTAGGTCTGGCAGGGTCTCTTTTTCCTGAGATAAAATTTGGCGAAATTGGAGTAAAATAAATTTCGCGATTGAGTAAGAAAATTGTAAAACATGTGATATATTATATTATATATATTATATATATATATATATATATATATATATATATATATATATATATATATATATATATATATATATATATATATATATATATATATATATGGTCAGACTTCAGTTTGAGCCAGTTACATATTTAAGAAACTACTTAACGTACGTAAAAAAGGATTATATTTTTAGAATCCTTGTCGAATTTTAGGTAGGAAAATTATAAAATATTTGAAAATAAATTTTTAAAAAAATGTTTTTGTACAACAATTGATGAACTAACAAACTTAATTTTGATGCTATACCGAACATTTGTCTACGGGGGGCTCTGCCTCCCTTATCCCCCGACCCGTGAGTGATGATGATATTGTGACTACTTTTCCTGTTGATTTGGGGTATTCCCCTTTTTTTCCAATTTCGAAATTTTTTTTTAAAATGACATTGCCAGAAGTACGATTCTTTTCAGCGGTATAAAAAGTAAAATTTACTTACGTAATATAAATTATTATAAGAATTTATTTTTTATTTCCCAATTTTTCCTACCTAAAATTCGACAAGGATTCCAAAAATATAAATCTTTTTTTACTTACGTTCAGTAGTTTTTTAAATATGTAGCTGGCTCAAACCGAAGTCTGGCCTATATAATATATAATAATATATATATATATATATATATATATATATATATATATATATATATATATATATATATATATATTATAATATATAATATTATTATATATATAGTGTAATATGGTAGTGGGCTTGTATCCATCTATCAGTTAGGCCTGTATACCAAGGCAATCTTTTGTCGTTCAGGTTAAATAAATCGAATAAGGTTCGCTAAAAACTAAACTAATAATAATAATGCCAGAAATAATAATCCTCAAATATCGTACATAAACAAATTTTTTTTTTTTTTTTTTTTTTTTTAAACAAAAACAAAAAAAAATTTTTTTTTTTTTTTTAAACTTATTTTCACATGTTTTATAATTTTCTTTATCAAAATTCTTCAAGGATTCAAAAAATGCTATCCTTTTTAACGTTCGTTTAGTAGTTTTTGAAATATTTAACGAGATCAAACTGCAGTCTTACCAATTTAAAGTTATTTAACTAGCAAGCCGTCGGTCTCAATGGAAACCATTGTGTACGCATCCTCTTTTCAGAAAACTTGAAAATCCCCATATTATTATTACTTAGTAGAATAGGACCTATTATAATGTAAAATTTTTGAAATTATTATTATAATTATATTAGTTTCAGATTTATATAATTTGTAGTTATATCCTAAAATTAATTGATCATAAAATTAAATGTTTTTCACATGATTTTGGAGTCTCGATAATATTGGCATGACTCTGTCTTTTAGTAATATCTTTCTCACATTTAAATCATTTAATGATTGGAGGATGATGAGGTAGAGTCAGCTGCCCGTAGACAATGTGCGTGCGACAATAATTTTTGTCGTGAATTTTTTTTTTTTTTTACGTTAAAAATATAACGTAAATAGGCAATAAATTTTTCCAATAATCTTTTCTTTTTTTTTTTTTTTTTTTTTTTTTTTTTTGCAGCTCATTTCAGACATGTCTTAGACCAGTGATGGCGACCCAGTGACCCGCGAGTCACGAACTGACCCACCACCAGCTTTCCAGTGACCCATGAGACGAGGAAGAAACTCAGAAAATTGAATTTTAAAAAGATATTTCTAAAAAATTATGAAACTCTGCCAAACGTATGACGATGTTTCCAACTCTTCCGTCCGATCTTCGGTTAGTCTCACAATGTTTTGTTCAAGTGCGGCGATAAACTGTAATTAAAATCAATTAAAATTAAATAAAACGAAACATTTCTGAAATTGTTTTTACACCTATGTATATGTTATCTGATTTTTCTCTTTGCAGTTTATCAGTTGTCACTATTTAATGTTAACATCTATTCGTTTTTTTGTGATCATGATAATTTAGTTTGTGATAATTTGTGTGTAAATAACCCATCCATTCATGAACTATAAAAAATCAACCACCAAGGAATCGCTTTGGTATGGATACGAGTGCTGCTTACGTAAGATGAAGACAACAAAATATGAATATCGAATTAAAGCATTGGCTGATAAAAAACAGCAACAAGTCTCTCATTTTAATATATATATATATATATATATAATATATATATATATATATATATATATATATTATATATATATATATATATATATATATATATATATATATATATATATATATATATATATATATATATATATATTATATATATTATATATATATATATATATATATATTATATATATATATATATATATATATATATATATATATATATATATATATATATATATATATATATATATATATATATAGGTGTAGATTGTTTCTGAGTTTCGATTTTTAGAAAAATATCGATATTCGAAAATATCGAAGCTGCCGTAAAAGAGGCCTACCTATACAAGAACGTTGCCGCGAGATACAGGCCTACGGCCCTATTAAACCACACATAATTATTATTACTTACTTTTCTAGCGTACTTAGTTCGACTTATCATAACCTGAACTACCGAAGTTGCCGTAAAAAGCCTAACCTAACAAGAACGTTGCGCGACTACAAGCTACCTTAAAATGTTTAAGGATATCGATTAAAAAAAATATTCGATATAAAAATATCGAAACTCAGAAACAATCTACACCTAAGCCATTATATTTATATATATATATATTATATATATATATATATATATATATATATATATATATATATATATATATATATTATATATATATATATATATATATATATATATATTATATATTATATATATATATATATATATAATAATATATTAAATTAATAAATAATTTAGCAAAATGAAATGAATTATATAATTGTTATAATTATAAATTCAAAATGTTTGTGATCAACTGCCAAGTTATTTTTTTTACAAACCAACTAACTTATCGTCAAAATACAAAGGTCTTAACTCATAAAACAGGTGAATACGCAATTAACTAAATAATAAATTATAAATAACTCTTTGAAATTGTAGATGTTATTCATATTTACTCATGGCTATGAAAATGTCTTCTGATTTTAAAAGAAGTATTTCATATTTCTCTGTAATTGAAAAATCTTTCGTTAATCTCAGGTTTACATATTTTACTAAATCAAAATTTCTTGTCAAGCCAATGAGCGGTCTAAACTTTAATTTGGCTATTACTGAGAAACATTTTTCTTCAAGTGACTGTCAAGAGGAGCTTGAGTAGCTTATGAGAGTTAAAAAGAGAGGATAGCTAGACACAATAATAATCAGCTAGATAGTTATAAATTAGGTAAATTAGCAATAAGTAAATTCTGTAAGCTTAGTATGAAAATACAAATCTTCCAAGGCTATCGCTTTTTAGCTCGATAAACTGTCTGCTTATTTGTTCATTTTGCAGATTAAAAAAAAATGCATTTATTTGTTGATAAGTTTCTTTACGTGTGTATTAACAATAGCAGTTTAGATATGTCTAAATATTGGGAATGAATGTTCTTCGTATGAGAAATTTAACCAAAATATTTTTAAAGTTTGATTTATAAAAATCCTGATTACCTAATTAACGTTAACAGAAAATAAATATAATGGGTATCAATCAACTAAAAGCTTAACAACGTTACTTAAAGATTAACTGTTTGGTGTCCAGCTCAAAAGGTTTCTTTAAAAAACAATTAAAATAACCGAAAAAATAAAACAAACTTTAATACAATATATATGAATACTTTTAAGTCAAGGCTAAAATACAACCAAGTTTTAAGACATAAAATACTTATTGTCTTATTAAAAAAATTTAAAAAAAAGAGGGTAAGACAAAGACTATTGTAGTACCATAATTATTGAGTGGCATATATATATATATATATATATATATATATATATATATATATATATATATATTATATATATATATATATATATATATATATATATATATATATATATATATTATATATATATATATATATATATATATATATATATATATATATATTATATATATATATATATATATATATATATATATATATATATATATATATATATATATATATATATATATATATATATATATATATATATATATATATATACTACGTTGGCTCAATTTAACCTTTTACATGATAAAAATTACTAATAGCCTTGAACATGTACAATGATTGAAATTGATTTAAAATCATTACTTTTTTTAATCTTACAATATTTGAGCATAGAAAATTTTATATCATTTTAGATATATATTATTAAGTAACTAGCCTAAAAAGGTTTCAATAAATTAGCAGGCAAGAAAGATCATTGGTAAAATAAATATAATGTCAAGACAATACTCTTAAATATTAAAAGAAATATCACACAAAGATACACTTTTTTTTTTTTAGCTAGTAATAATTATGAAATTAAAAATTTTAATAAATAGTTTTATAAAAAGATATACAAGCTTTGCATTAGATAAAATGTATATATATATTTTTTTAAATTATAAAACTTTACTAATGAATATTGAAGAAGATGAGCATGCTCTTTATTATTGTAATAATTAGGAGGACCCTATTTCAATTGAGAATTGTCAGAAAAAAATTCCTCCTTTGCATGGAGAAGAGGGGAGAGAAGAGAGGAGGGAAGGGGAGGGAGTGAAAGTCCATCATCAACATAAATATTTAAACAAACAACTGACCTAAAACTCTTACAATAACTTACAAACTTTTTTTTTTTTTTTTTTTGATATATAATGCCCCTTATATAAAAACTTAAATGTTAATTATTATAAATAAAAAAAAAAAGATTAACAAAATAGGAACCATAAAAGTAATAAAATGCAAAATAAGAGAAATTATAATATATATATATATATATATATATATATATATATATATATATATATATATATATATATATATATATATTATATATATATATATATATATATATATATATATATATATATATATATATATATATATATATTATATATGGATACATTTGGTACTATAAATACTGTGTTCCAATATTAGAAATGACAATTTCTTGTAAAAAAAATTTTATGATTCGTCATCTTCGCATAAATTTTTATGGTAACATGTATGCCCAATAATAATACTAATTTCTAATCCATATTCCAGGTCTTAGATAAAATAAGCGTACTTCCTACGCTAGTATGACCATACAGAAAATATTGGAGTTAGATCTAGATTTTTACGTTTTAATCTTTTAATTATAGCCTGAAGTCATTTGGGAACTCATGAAAAGGCTCACAAAGTCCCAATTACCTACGGGTTCTTTTCATAACAATCTATATTAAAATCCCTAATCTTTAGCAATTCAAAAGTGTAAACAAACTTTTAAAAAATGGAACACGGCCTTACTTCTACTCAATTACTCTAAGTAACGAACCTTTATAACATTTTTTCTACTAAATCTTTTTTTAAGATGCAAAGTATGACGGATACCTTCAGTCAACATCCTCCTTGAACAATAAAAAAAAAAAATCTCATTTTTGTGTCTAGATAATCACTTTCTCCAGATTAATTACACGTGTTTATTTGAACTTGTGACAATTCAATCTCTTGAGTTAAAATTAGGTTTGCCAAATGTGCCCTTATTTCTTCTTCATACCTTTATACCAAGGATTCTTCAGAGTTGTGAAATCATATATATATATATATATATATATATATATATATATATATATATATATATATATATATATATATATATATAATATATATATATATATATATATATATATATATATATATATATATATATATATATATATATATATATATATATATATATATATATATATATATATATATATATATATATATATATATATATATAATGCCCTGCCAACATATACATTTCAAAGTTATAAAAGGTGACCCTATTGTGGAGGCTTTAAAGATAAAGTATAATCGTTTAGTTGTTGTTAAATCAATAAAAGACACAAATTTAAAAAAAAAAAAAAAAAAAAAAAAATTCAAAGTTTCCTCGTACTTTTGGAAAACTTTAAACTTCCTGAAGAACCTAAGTAAAGTCATCTATTTACCAATCCAATTGTGTGATATGACATACAGTACATGATACAACCTATAAATATAACATGACGCTTATATATAACAATTGTGAAGACAATTATACAATGACTTTAATGACTCAATAATAATAATTATAATAATAATACACTATTTAAATTCACCTAAATTTTCTAATAATAATGTTAACCGAGTAAGACTAAAGTACTTATTATTATTATTATTTTTATTTTTATTATGGGTTAATGGATAATTGATTTGATAAATCAGCTTTCTAAAACAAAAAGGAGTAAGTCCTTTCCATTTCTAGCAATGCACCTACTCGATGAAAAAAAAAAAAAAAAAAAAAAGACAAGAGATAAAACATACCATAAATAGTTTTACTACTTTTTAAAACACACTGGAAGCACCCAAAAATAATACCCTTATTATTATAATAATAATAATAATAATAATAACATAGTAGCCTGTGAGTGTGACCATCTTTAATAATACAAAAAAAATCTCTTATTATTTTAAGATAAAAACTTAAATCAAAACTCCCAAAATGTCACATACTATTTCTTTAGTAATAATAAATAATAATAATTCAAAAATGTAATTAAAATTATAATTATGCAACACACTCTACGACGCAACCAACATTAATTGCATATTTAATTAATTGTAGTATATATTATATATATATATATATATATATATATATATATATATATATATATATATATATATATATATATATATATATATATATATATATATATATATATATATATATATATATAACAAAATTAATATAAATTAAAATAAACTACATTGGCTCAAATTTAACAAAGCTGATATATATATATATATATATATATATATATATATATATATATATATATATATATATATATATATATATATATATATATATATATATATATATATATATATATATACTAGGAAGCCTAGCTTTCCTTCATCGCTTCTATTAGTGGGAATGGTTGTTTGACCTGAAAGAAAAAATATTTAAAAAATAAATTATAACACTGGGGAACAAATTTCTATTTTTTTGTGTATAAAATTAGATTTGATACTGAATTATAGATAATTTATGTGAGCTAAACCAGACAAATTTTCACTTGGTTTTGCTCCATCAGGTCCTAATTTTGCTCAACATCTCTCCTCCCTCAAAGTATCCATAAAAAGTTTTTTCTCATTACTACCAAAGTCGTTTTGTAGTTGCACATAAGCAACGAAGTATTATCTCTAGATATTTGTATCTATTACTATAGTATTGCACCATTACGTCTGTTTTTATATGTAACACCCTAAACAATATTTTTACTGGCATCATTTTTAACCCGAGTGAAACATAAGTATTGACTTAATAATGATTAATTTTCTGCTAGGACAAGGAGGGTATACTATATATCTCTACTTCATTTTGCTCATGGGATAGCATAGCCAAGAAAGAACATTATTTCAAAGAAATCTGACCAGCAAGAACTTCACTTACTGTCGAAGAAAAAAATGTAACTAATCCACCTTTAGTGAGCAGAGATAAAATTATATTTCCTCCTTTGTATATCAAACAGTATGTAACAGTTTTTGATAGAACGGCGAACGTTTTAATTAAATACATAATTTTAAATTTTCCAAATTTAAGTTAGGCAAAAGCAAGGCAGGAATTTTCGACGGGCCACAAATAAGAACATTTATTAAAGACAGCACTTTTCCTAAATGTCATAAATGAACGCGAGAAAAATGCCTGGTTTTCATTCGTTGACTTGGTAGAAAATTTTTAGGCAATTATAAAGCAGATGACTATGAAGAAATTATTTTTAAAAAAAAATAACTTTTAAGAGACTACATATTGGTAGGTTGCAATGTGAGCCCAAAAATGCCCTTTTTAAATAGCCTTCTTGACTAATTTCCAAATAATTTTGGTGATGTAAGTGATGAACAAGGGAAGATTCCACCAAAGAATCAAAATTATGGAGGAACGGTACTATGGTTGGTGGAATTCCCATATGATGGCTGATTACTGATGATGCTTTTAAAAAAACCTGACATCAACAAGCAAATACGCTAAAAGTTTCAGAAAATTTTGGATGCAATGAAAGTATAATTTTTTTCTCAAGTTATTTCTATCCTCATTATGGAAATAATATTGTAGTTTGCCGTCTTTATTCATGAAACTTGAAAAAACTTCTTAATCTTTGACACTTTTTATTTTATTTTATCCTAATTTGATAAATCCTTGAAAATGGCCCAAATGAATTGAAAATGGCCCATTTTCTGTTGACAAGAATCAGGACCTAATTAAGCAAAACCGAGATGAAATTCGTATTCTAAGTACTTAAATTCACTAGAATCGTGTGTCAGATATCATTCAATAAAATTCTTGTTCCTCCAGTATTATTATATTGTTATTATTATTATTATTATTATTATTATTATTATTATTATTATTATTATTATTATTATTATTATTATTATTATTATTACTTTTATTTTATTTATTTCTTCAACGAACCCATCATACTTTAAGAATTCAACATAGAACTAGATATTCCGATTCCTTTAAAGATAAATTATATTTGTAAGAGAGTGAAAATGGTGATTCGTAATACAGAATTAATAAGATATAAAACGTTTTGGACTGCTAAACTCGGTTACAAGATCACAAACTGATTTTGGACAAAGAGAAAGAGTTAAAATTTAAATTATACAATTAAGTAATGCAAGACTACTTTTAGATGTATCTTTTACATATTGCTAAACAAAATTAGATAGGTGATATAGGGTTAGTACCATCAAGACTTTGCAGCCGACTTACCCTAGTGCACGGTCTATTTTTCATCATTAATTTCTTTAACATTCGGGTTTTCAAACCAATTTCCACTTTGTTGAACATCACCTCTCTTCTTCTAGACCTCATCTCTTATTCTTGACCGAAACTCAAGTGCTTGAGCGTTCTGATAGCAAACCATTTTCTGTTTCCTCTTAGTGTCTCTATTCTCAATCTTTCAGCTAAAGGTGGTTGTTGGGCATATGTGCGCAACGATTTAGTTTGCTCTCATGCCTCAATTTCGGAGTCTTCTGAGCTTAAGCTCTCTTGCCATTCTACGACTAAATTCATTTGATCTGTATATTTAAATCCTAATACTACCATTTTAAATTCTTTGACTACCTAAATTCAAAAATAAAGCACATTCTCTTTTCTTTCTCAGAAATCATCATATTAGGTGATTTCAAAGTTCACCACTGCCAATGGCTTTATTTTAGTTTTCATGATACAGCCTTTCAATTCTCCTTCCAAAATAACCTTCAGCAGTTGGTGCAGCTCTCTACTTGTAACCCTGATCGTCTTGAAGATGAACCCAACATTCTTGACCTTTTTTTGAAGTTTGAAGACCGTCATCTTCAAACTTAATAAAAAAACTTGTGCAATTTATATTTCATCCCGGAATCATGCAAAATCTGTTCTTCGTAACACCAAAAACCCATTTCTCGTTACAAAATGCAATAATTTTTCTGGTTACTCTTCCTCACGTTTTTTCGGCATTTTGCAAAAAAAAAAAAATCAACTCTAACTTTGCTTCTTCCTCTTTCCTTCTTCTAGTATCTTCCGACAGCACAACTGCTGTTTTACCTTCTTCTACAGCTAAACTCTTTGCTCAAGCTTTTGCCTCTAATTCAACTTTAGATGATTTCGGAGCTATACCTCCTTCAACCACCCCCCCCCCAACCCATTTATGTCAAAAATTGTAAAACCTTCTAAAAAGGTCATTTCTGCGCGCTCTCTCTCTCTCTCTATTAGCTTAACACTAAGAAGGCGTAAGGTCTTGATGGTACTCCTATTGTGGTTCTCAAAACTTGTGCTTTTTAGCTTGCTCCCTACCTCGGTAAACTATTTCGTCTTTGAATTTCTACGTCAAACTTCCCTTCTTGCTGGAAACGTGATCTCATTCAGCCTGTACCGAAAAGGGGAATCCCTTTCAACCCTCCTCCAACTACCGTCTGATTCCTCTCCGTTCTATGTAAAGTTTGTTAAGATTTCGAAACATCTAAAATCTTCTAGTCTTATCTCTGATCGTCAGTATAGTTTTTGTAAAAAAAAAAACGCTCTACTAGTGATCTGCTTTCCTTCTCTTAGACTCTTGGTTCTGCGCTCTTCGGCTTTTTGGTAAATCTTTTGCTGTCGCGCTAGAGATATCGAAAGCCTTCGATAGAGTATTACACAAAGCTTTGATTTTTAAATTTCCCTCTTTTGAAATCTATCCTCTGATTTCCTTTTCGGTCGTTCTATAGCAGCCTGCTGGACACTAGTGTCCGTATAATTTCCATATGAAACACTAGACTGATTATCCTTTTTCTTCTCTGACCTTTAGTCCTTTGCTTTTGGCATGTCAGTGAATCTTTTTCTGTGATGGTAAACACATCGGAAGCTTTT
>SEYY01021570.1:80000-102500 GCA_009176605.1 Armadillidium nasatum
GAATATAATAGGTATATCAAAATATGTATATATATATATTAACATAGTATAATAATTATAGGATATAATTAATATTTATATGTAATATATATATATATTTATATATATTATATATATGGAATTCAGAATGGATGAGTGGATATAATTTGATATTTTTATAGTATCGGATAGAAAATCCAAGGATATTCAGAAGTTATGGAAGGAAAGGAAGAAGGAATTGGATCAAAGGTAACTCAACTGTGTGTCAAAAAGTGATTCCTCACAAGTTATTTAGGACTAATCCATCATAAGTAACATTTATGTACAGCTAAAATTATGTACACAGTAAAATATTTATTGTTATTTTTCTTTTTCTTTTCATCATTATGGTAAAGAGAGATCACAAGCATCTGAAAGTATTATCTTTATTGTATATTTGTGTATTAACCAAAAAATTTAACGTAACTTTACATCCATTATATTAAAAACAGAAGAAAAGGAAGTTGTTATTTTTTAATTAGAATTGAAAGAAATTACAATATGGGTAAATAACAAAAGAAGAGAGGAAATCAGGGTTCTAACTGTAAGGAGGAAAAATTTGTGGAGAGAGTATCCCCGTCAGCATAACCAAAAATTTTCGTGTGTGGTGCTTATCATGCGTGTTTGTGTTTCAAGTTTACTCTTTAGGAATCTTGCTACTTGCTTAATAATACGTCCTTTAAAATAATTTAATCATTTATGTAAAAAGTTTAAATTGCACTCATTTGTTCAATGGATCGCCCAATTTTAGCACATCTTCACATACTTCCTTCATAGGAGTGAACTTTCATTCACACCATAACACTATTACACTTTACACACCCTTTTTAAAAATTGCTAAACTAGAAATGGCTCAAACATAGCCTCGGAGAAGTCAAGAGGGGCGGCTTTCAATAATAGGCACTAAATCATCACTCCCCTATCACTATTTGGGAGTTAACAACCTCTGCTGGTGACCCTGTCATGGGATTTCCAACCTGTTACAGGGAATGGTCTTCTTTCTTCATTAATTTCTGCAACATTCGCAGTCTTTATTCCAATTTCCACGTTCTTGAATATCACTTTTCTTCCTCTAGTCTCATGGAAGAGAAACTAGAGGACATAAGAAATTAAAAAGAAGTCAAGCCATCTCGATCTAAGAAAATACTCTTTCAGTAACAGAATTGTTCATTTTTGGAATGGCTTGCCACAGGAGATTGTTGACTGTGATTCTCTTACCATAGTTTTACTGTGTACTATTTTAGACCAGCTTGTGACTAAGCCTAACTGGCAGTTTTTTAGCGGGACAGTGGGTGCTAGTTCATTGCATGTTGCATGTGTAATTAGTTGTATAATGTCATTAGTTAAGCTTACTAAATATATGTAGGGGCTTAGTTTTATTTTTATCTTACTTTACATGAATGAACTGATAACTAGGGATAGGATAAACCTAGCCTTTGTTGCATATATTAGTATTACCATTATTATTATTATTATTAATTTGTTTTGACTGGGACAATCTCGATAGGCCCGTGTGGCTTCTAACTGTCTCTGTTTTTCTAAAGTATTGTTGTGACCAAAAAATCAAGTGCCTAAGTGATCTGAGAGTTAACACCCTACTCTATTTCTACTTACCATCTCTTTACTTAATTTTCAATCAAATGCGGATGCTGCGCTTATGTGAGCAGATGCTGCTTGCTTTTGAGAGTCCGATTCTAAATATTTCAATCTCTCTAACTTATGGCTCAAGATCTCATGTATATCAACCATTAAAATCAACTGTTTTGTAAATCTGTATCCTAACTCAATTATCCTAAATTCTTTGACTACTCAAACTCAAAAATAGAACAAACTTCCTTTTTCTCTTTTTTTCTGAAAACATCATTTCAATGTTAACCACCATCAATGGCTTTGCCTCTAATTCTCAATAAACAGCTAGTGAACTCGACTACCATTTCTTTACCCAGAATAAAGTTGAGCAGTTGGTGCAGCTTCCCTATCAGTCTCCCAGATCATCCTTGGAGGTGAAACCAACATTATAGACCATTTCTTTATTTCAAATTCTTCAAATTCAGTAAACTCTTTTCCTCCTCTGATTATCTTCTTATCTCCGTATTTCTTCAAGTCTCCTAAAATAAAGACCCTCGTCAATGGCAAGGAAGCATTTTTGTCTCTTCGGTGCTGCTAACTGGTCAGACTTCTTTGACTTCTCAAAGTCCCATCCCCAACTCTTTTTCTACTTGTCATTAAAGACCCTCTCCCTATTACTTCATCCCCTATTCATTCTTATGCTGAGAACTCCATTTTCATTACTTTTTTTTCATTTTGAAAGACGTCCCTCTCAACAACTAACTCACGCAAGAAAGATGGATTTGGAGCAGTTAAACTTTGATATTTTTCAAAAATTTCTAACTGAGGCAGAAAAAGCATGGTAGCTTTAATGCCTCAAAAACCAGTTTCTTCATCTTTGAATTCAAGGTTAGTCATATGGGTGTTGCTAAGAAAAATCATAGTTATAACATTTAAAACAAAAATTTTGGGGGGGTTTCATTATATTTCCTATTTGTGAATCCCATTTTATGAGCTTCAGTGTCTAAGAAATCTAATCTGTTACAGTAGAGAGTTCCAACAGTGTCTTATTCCTTAGTATTTTTGGTGATCACGAAATAGATTTGTGAGTTGATCTTTAAGTGAGGGGCAACCTTAGAACTAATATTGATCCACAAGAAAGTTTTATCAATTAGCAATAGAAATCTTTAATCTTATAATTCTTTTTTTTTTTCATATATTTTACAAGTACCATGACAATCTCTGCTTTGCTGTTAATACATTTGGCATGTATATTTGAGGCTGGACTTTGATCACAACATGATCCAAGACACTTTTGTAGAGCTGTGTATCTGATTTTCTTCCCTTACCTGGTCACTTGAAAGGGATCATCTAGAGGAAGTCTTGAGAAACGAAAGCACTGAGTGGACTTGTTAATTGAAATTTCTAAATTTAAGGTCTCTTAAATTTGCAAGTTAGTTAATTAGTGAACTAAAAGCTTCCTGAATTGTTTTAATAAACACATGAATGCTTGAACTTGAAAATCAAAGTTCACAATCATCTACACAGGATTAAGAGAATATTGAACATTGAGGACACTTCATAGAAGGATAATGTATTTTCATAGTAAATAAGTACTAAAGTTGTCTTAAAGTACTCCTCATTCCAGTTTAATAATCTCTTATATAATTTTATCTAGCTGTACCTGTTTTCTAATTGCCAATTAAAGGAAAAATTAATTTTAATTAATTTTTAGAATACTATTTACTAGATTATAAATTTCATTATAAAGTTTTCTTAATTAAACTTTTTTTTTACTTACACTAATAGTGTTGTAGAATGTCCGGAACTCAGATCCGGGAACTCAGGTAGTCAGTCAAATTTAACCAATTCCTTGGACAAATCCAACAATAACATTCTTATTTTTACAATTTCTTTTCTTGCAATGTTTTTGCTAATCATGAATAAATTTAAAGTGCACAGAACCAAAAAGGTCTTTGGCATGTGCAACTAACTACTAGTGCAACAATCCAATACAGGTGTATATTAAGAAAGGACATCAATTAAATTAACTTTTCTAAGAAAATCAAAATGTAGGTTTCAGAATTTCTAAGAAAATCAAAATGCAAGATTCAGAAATGGTTCAACTAAGAATATTTTTATAAATTAAAAGTCGAAGTATTATTAAAATAAATTTATTGTAATATTTCTCTGATTACCATACACAGAAAAACCAATGAAAAAAAAGTGTTATGGACAGTAGTAAGTCTTTTTGAACTATTATGGCATTTGATATTGTAGTTTCCACTTAAAAAATACAATGAAGTCTTATATCTTGCCATTTCAATTTGTCATTATCTATTATATTCAAATACACAAGACGAATCTTGAATTCGTGACTGAGGCTTAGCAAACCGATAAAAAACCTAAACTGATTCAAAATGTCTTTTCATAAATTGAATTTCTTTATTATTAATATATTAAATTCAGTGCCTGAATACTTTAAAGTAACAGTTTAACATTACAAAATAATCTTTTGCAGCAGTATTTACTTTATCATGCAGTGCTATTTCCATATTTCCTGAATCTTAATGAAATATATTTGTCTGACATTCAACTCGATAATTAATTCACTAATTTTAGAAGTAAAAACGTGATTTAGGTCTTTTTCTGTTGTTACTGACAGAGATAAATTGTAATAATCGCCAAGTTGCTGAGTTTTAATTTAAATACTTGTAAAAGAGACCTGAAAATAACTTTGTGAATAAATGATAAAAGAATACTTAAGGTTTATCAACATTGTTTGATTTATCAAACACACGAGTTAATTATCAAGTTGTGATGCAGACAAACAGAATCATTTTGATACCCACAAATATTAAATATTATTGCTCAATGAAAAAGATGTTATTTCAAAGGATTCTTTTGTGTTAGTGAAACGAACCTTTAAAAAAAAAAACAAAAAAAAATTGCTCAATGACTTAAGGAAAGTAAATTGAAATCAGTGTAGTAGTACCTTCCCAGATGTTATGTCTCCGCCATAATTCTATATTAATATAGTATGTAAGAGAATTGTAGTAGATGTTTAGTTGTATTGGATAGTCTGTCTGATTTTATTATTGACCTAATTTTGGTTCATCAGAGAGAAGTATTACAGCAAATTTATTTTAATAATTATTTGGCTTTAATTTGAAAATGCTTGTATGAACCTTTTCTGAATATTTTTTTATTTTACTCCTTGAAGTGCTAGTTACACATGACAATGCCCTAGTCAATTTGGTGCACGTTAAATATATACAACTATAAAATACGTAGTTATCACAATCCTTTACAAATCAGTTTAATTAAACAGACTAAATATAAAACCTAATAAAATTTTCCAATCACTACCCATAAAATTTTATTATAAAAAGGTTTTTAAAAGTAACGTCCAAAATTTTAATTCTCATACAGTCGTGCTGCAATAGACAGCTCGTGTAGTCTTAGTATGACCATATATATATATATATATATATATATATATATATATATATATATATATATATATATATATATATATATATAAAATTATGCAGATATACCTGACCACTATTTTGTTGAAGGATCCCACTAACCTGGGTTAAATATCTTCAGACGGTGATTTAAGAAGCCCGTGTAAGAGGAGTAAACAAGTGGCAAGATTGGAAGTTGTCCGCTAATAGCCAAGTGAAAAGCGCCTTTCTTAAAACTCAACATCTCTTTCTTCATATTTCGAGTTCCCTCAGGAAACACCCACAATTTTACCTACGATTAAAATCAATAATAGTTAATTTATTTTCATTTAGATATTTGAAATCAAAATCTTTTAAACAAAAGCTTTGTCAAGTTTTCAAGATGCAGGAAAAATTCTGTTCTGGGATCAAAAGATTAAAAGATCTAAAAAAAAATAATGGAAAATGCAAAGTTAATTTTAAAATGTAAAATTTAGTATTCGATAATTAGGAAAATAAGGTAAGATCTTTGTTATGAAACCTGTGACGAAACTACAAATTTATTCACTTCCATACAGATAAAAAAAAAGATAAAAAGAAATGAACCTAAGAGTTTTCATTACCATCCGTTTCAATCACCATAAGAAATGGCTGAATTCAATCATCATTTTATTCACTAATTTGGCAAATCCTTTTTTTTTTTCTCTCTATTCACTATTAAGGAAGATAAAAAAAAACTTTCACCAATCATCAGTAATTTAATACAGGTTTATATACTAAGCAATAAAAAAGAATATATTGATGATTAAAGAAAAAAATTAAATTTTTAGTTGATATTTTATATCCTTCTAACTCCAAAACTTTAAGGTTTATATTCTAATGAATAAAAACTAATTTATAAATTTTCAAAGAAAATTTATAATATGACATTTAATATCCTATTATTTTACGGTAAACAATTATTTAATTGGTGAAATAATCTAGAAAGAATTTCAATAAATAGAATTTAAATTAAACTATGAATCTAAACTATTTATGTCATTTCCTCCTTAATAAATTATTATTGAATATATATTATATCATTTAACTTTTACATTTGTATTTATAAAAAACTGGTCTTATTAAGCTTCTTTAAGTAAAGGCTATAAGTAAATTTAACCACTAAATATTCGAAATAGAGTATTGAAGAGACTGTTGACATCATCACATATTTGGCAAAGAAAGTATTAATTTTTTGAAAATTAATACCAATAATTGAGCTAAAGAGATCCTAAATAATAATACTATAATGCAGCTCTCACCCGGTCGATTAATGAGATACATAGCACTTAAATGTATCAAGCTACTGTTCAGTAGACAAGCAAATTAAAAATATCAATTAGAATTGCTTGAATGGAATATCAAACTGGAAAACTAGAAAATGTGTTTGAGAGATATTAGCAGATTGTTTGCGTTTGTTACATCTACATGAAATGAGATGGTCAGAAGTAGGATATGGATAAATGTGAAATGGAGAAATCTTCATATAAGATGGAGAGGAAAGCAAAGAATGGAATGGGGTTCTTATTTTGACAGTGGTTAGTGATAAAGTGAATGATAATTTGGACTTTTATAATTTCATGAATGAGTGAAAACCTCCTGTAAAATTCTGATTTAAACTTCAATGAAGCATGATGATGAGAAGTGAATATTCTATATGACTAACATTTGACTAAGGAGTAAATTATACATCATGAAAAAGTATTTGTTGTGGGTTGTTTTAATGTGAAAGTTGCCAATGAAAAACTGATGACATTCTGAACTCTTGGGAATATGGCGTCAAGGAAGACGGGAGAGAAGGGGATAGAATGATACACCAAGAATGAACAGATTATGTCTCGTACTGCAACTGTTAAACTGAAACTAAACTTGATTAAGAAAAATATTGTGTCTAAGTGACAGCAAGCTAAAGAAATATGACGAAGACTAGATACAATGTTGAAGTGAAAAACAAATATGAACCAATGAAAGTTGAAGTAAGAGAAAACACAACTTAAAAAAGACAATGGGTTACTACAAGAAGCCATTAGAAAACTAAATGAATTGTTTTTTCCAAAATAAAAATTTAAAAAGCTAAGAATGATAAAATATTCTCAACGTGATGAATGCAACAAGAAGAAAGATTAAAGATAATGATTATGAGATATATACGTGTATAAACAGATGTCATCAAGCCAAGGAAAAATGAAAGAGCAAGAGCTACTTAAATACTGTAAATGTCACAGATCAATATGTGATGTATAAAAAGATTTCTGAGCTAACAAGCAGAAAACTGTAAGCAAGGGAAGGTAATAATAAAGAGAAAACATTGGTTATAGAGAAGTAAAATGAATAAATTGCAGAATTATTCTAGAGACAAAGACCAGAAATCTTCAGCATCCACTACAGCTGAGAAAAACCACCAGTTATGAAGGAAAAAGTAAAGGCTTCTTTCATCGAGATAAAAACTGGAAAAGTAACCAATGAGGAAGGAAGTGTCAATAACAGTCTGGCAAAGTAAGATCTACGACTCTGGAGAAGTACCAGAGCAAATGAGTAAGTAGGTATCCATTGCCATAACAAATATACAGGGAACATTAGAATATGATAACCATGTAATTAATAGAGATGTACCGATACCAGTGAAGAGGCCGATACTGATACTCTATATTTTTAGGTGCCGATACCAATACTTTAATTATTATAAGAAATACACAGTAATAAGATAGAAAATTTGTGTACTGCTAGGCAACTGAGGATTGCATTCCCTGTACAACCAATACTTAGTAATGTATTTCATATTTGGTTGTGCCCAAGTATATTTTATAAATTAAAATATTATCTTTTAGGAATAATAAATGCAAATATAATACTAATAACTTTTTTATGTTTGTGTTTATTCAAAAAATATTCCATTTCCATTTTCCAGTAAGTATTAACAAAGTTTAGCTACTCGCTTTTATGTTTTAACATGATTACAATTTCAAAGAAGATTCTTTAACTAGCTACAATATAAAGAATAAAAATAATGAAAGAAGAGACCTCAATTAATCAGCAGAAAAGACAAAATATAAAAAACGCTATTTTTCAAACATGGCATAATATACTCCTTTAAGGTAAAGACATCACTTAGTAGTCGAATTCAAAGTATCGGAGTATCGGCCAAGTATCAGCCATATTAACCAATACCGATACCGATACCCAAGAAAATGGCCGATACTGCCGATACCAATACCATCGGTACATCTCTAGTAATTAATATCATGAACCAAATAATGAAGATTTTTATAAGGGTGGTGTTGACAAGGTTAAGAAAACTAGACAGCTAACTTTTAAGAACTATAGGTTTATTAGAGGGAAATGCACAAGAAATGTCATGTAAGCATCCTGAGAAAGTTGAGAGAACGATGAAGGTCAAGCAAAACATTCATCAGTTTTTAAAATTATGAAAAGGATTTTTGATATAGTAAAACCAAGGAACTTGATGTAGATGCTAGAGAATGTAGAAACAGATTCAAGGTTCCATGAAAGAAATTGGTTAGAGGAAAACTTGGTGAAACAGGTTAACAGGTATAACACAAGTTCAATAATTTGCGAGAAAAAATGTGAGGATGAAATTAAGAATAGAATAGATAGAAACAGAATGTGCTTAATAAGATGAGCAATTTGGTAAGAGGATAAATATCCCTGTAATACAAGGAATGTCTTAAATACTATGGCATGTGTTGTTGTTAATCCTTTGAACATCAGGTGATAAAATGTAACTCAGAATGACATATAAGGTTTTAAAAGACCAATTTAAATATCAAATTTCTGCTATATTCAGAAATTCAACTACATATATGAGTTTTAGAAAAGGCATACGATTACATTTTTTTTTTTTTTTTTTAAATGTAAAAGTTTATATTTTATGGATAGAATTTTGAAAATAAGCTCATGTAATATATTTAGTGACATACATTATGCTAATCTTGTACATAATGAAGTCGCACCAAAAATTTATTTGTAATTTGCAGGAAATAAAATTTTTAAATAATAATAATAATAATTAAATAAGTGATGAAAACTGAGTTATACAGATTTTTAAATGGGCTTCAAGGATACTCCAATGGAGATTACGACATTCCAACTAATCAACTATGTGAGTTTATGCACTCCAATTTTATATGCATTTAATAGGATCAAATAAATAAAAAGTCATGTATGAAGATCAGTCACCAAAATTGAACTTTTAAAAATGTTTTAGGGTCAATCTGACCCACAAGGTGTATAAGACTTCATTGAACATAGGAGTAACAACTGAGGTGATGCTAAAAAAAAAAATGAAAATCAAAGAGAATAAAAAAGAGAAAGCAAAATCTAAATAAGTGCGTCTCATTGGAGTTCATAGGAGTAAAATATTCAAGAAGGAAGATTTAATATGTTCATAGATAAAGAGATATTGGTGAAGGGAATATTAAATATAGAATATTGTGATGTCAAGGGAAAGAGAAGAGTGACATTTTACAGTTGCCAACAGCAAAGTGAGCATGGCACTGTAATAATAATACTAATAATAAACTAATTTTTGGTATCACTTACAAAACAGATAAACAGCCTCCTACTTGTTAGGGCTTTACGATTGACTAATAATTATTAAATCAAAATGCATGTACATATTAAATTATTAAGACTAAAGTTTAACCCTTTAAGACTCAATAAAATTGTTAAACAAATACCTTATTTTCTTTACAATAGGAAAGTGCTGCATTCATGGAATCTTTTGCCTTCTGAGGATTGCTACGATCAATAAACCTTGTGCCGCAGAGCCATGCAGTAAATCCAAAAGGCATAGCATAAAAGAGTTCCTTTTTTGCAATAGCAGAAATTTTGCAAAATATGGGCCACATATAAACCATACCTGTAATACCATTTTGTCAGAGAAGTTTTTTAAATAAAACATATTGTAAAATTGACATTAATATCAAAATCATTGAGTTTAAATTATCACAGTATTTACAAAACCTAAGCTTATCCTTTTCATGGCGCATATATATATATATATATATATATATATATATATATATATATATATATATATATATATATATATATATATATATATATATATATATATATATATATATATATTATATATATATATATATACTGTATATTGTTCTGTTGATAGAAAAGTGGCAAGTCAAAATTCAGCATTTCTGACAAAGATTATATGTACGTTAAAAAATTTCAAATTTTGAACTTCTCTCATTTATCCCCAGGGAGCAGAAGTTCAAAATGATCAAAATTTTTAAATAAATTCAGTTAAAATTTTTAATTATTATATAAAGTAACTTTTCTATCAATGGAACAATAAAGAAACAATCGTTAGAAAAGAAGTTGCTAAAAAAATATTTCACTTGTAAAATTCTTGAAGTCAAAGGTGAATAGAAAGGTCTGCTTTAAAATATACCCTTTGATGATGCAAAGTTCACATTTATTATTGTAACAAAAAAATAAAAAATAAAAGATTTGAGAAATGAAAAAAAAATTTTTTTCAAGCCATATGTCACTCATAGATGAAACCAGGAGAATGCAGCAAGGTTCTTGACTGTTTAATTGCATTTCAATTAATGAGCTCTACAGATTACCCTAAACGAGATTGATAATGAAAAAGTGGCATTATGAAGGATAAATCTAATAATTTTTAAGTGAAACTAAGATTTTTGGATATGTATTATGAAATTTCAAGTGATGCAGAAAAACTTATATAACCCCCTTTTAAACTCTCCACTAGCTTATATTTAGTGTTTTTGTTACAAGTTTAGAACAACAGTGTCCAACCTTTTCTTTTTTTTTGGTGGGACGCATGAAAGGTTGGCAACACTGGTGTGAATCACTGAGAAAAAGTCCAACACAATCCTAGGCCACACCCCAAATTTTCTTGCAACAGACCTCATGAGAATTAGAATATTTGTGTTAAGGAAAATAGGGTTTTCTAAATTTCAAAAAGGAATTCATTAAATCTGAAAACCCAACATACTTTAATTATATAATTTTTATTAATTAATTCATCTCTAATTTTTACACAGTATTTCTATATGGGCAGCAATTCCATATATCTCTTAAACATTTTTCGGACAACATATTTAATAGGACCTAATTAGAAAATTTAATAATTTGTAATAATTGCAATTACTCTATGATAATAGATATATTAATAAAATAAAACTACCTGCCATAAGATTACACTAAACCAGAAATTAAAGATTTTATTCAAAAAGAAATTAAAAGTGGAAGCCACATTTAACAATAATAACTTGATTCATGGCAATTAGATATCAAAACTAAATTACACAATATCAGTTTTTAATCAAAACTTTAAATCAAACAGTATTAAATATATAATTAACTGTTCTTTCCGAGAAACTCATCATGGTATCATGCTCCTTGACCCTTATAAGTTAAGATGGGTGTTAATTTCATTTGACATAAATTAAGAGTCAAAAATGGTACCAACTTACAGAAACTGATTTGTAAAGCTTTAAGTTAAAATATAAAGTAAAAAATTATCTGATAAATCAAAGCATAAACCTTACCAAGAAAATCAACTGAACTCTGATGATTAGCAACCACAATTGCCGCTCGATCTGGAACTATATGCTCAATTCCTTCTATCTCCCAATTAAGTCCCAAAAGTGGATTTAGTATTCGCAATGGCAAGGTGGCAATTCTGCATATATTAAAATATTTAATAGTAAAATATATTTATTTATAAAACCAAGACTTAAGTGACAATAATTTTAAAAGTGAAAATTTATTTGAGGATTTTGAGTTTGTGAAATTTTGTTCAATAAATATAACAATCTAAAACATTATTTTTAAAGATTATAAGAGCAAAGATACTTACAAAGTATTTCGAACATTTCCTGGTCTCCAGGCAATAAATGGTATACATAGTACAGAGCAAAGCATTACGAAGACATAATATATACAAAACTTTAAGTAAAATCTAAATCTATTACTAAATTCATAGAGAAATGGTAATGCAATTATCCCTAACAGTAATATATATGTACAGTAATCACACAAAAACATTGTTTTAAGAATTATTCGCAAAAAATCTGAAAAATAACCAGAAACTGAATTGATTAGAAAACTTTTCTAGACAACTATTCATATAGATAAAAAGCAAAAAAGGCCAAGTTAACAAATTTGCTATGGACCATAAAAACAAAAACAAAAATTGGAAATGTTAAATTTTAAATAACACAAGAGACATTAAACCTTATCATAGAGGCAAGACCAGAATACATAAGAGCATTCTTTTTTCTTAATTCAATTAAGTAAATGTTAATCATCAATCACTCTTCCCATGATAGGAAGCCTTAATTCATAATACACTTGAACTACAGGGAAAACTTGATTAACTTGATTTTCCCTCGGATTAATTCCCAATTATAAATAAAGTAAATTTTTTATCCTTATACATCATCATCTAATTTGACCTAGTTATTAAACTCAATTCTTTTAGCCCTTTAAAACTAACTCATTTGAATTTGCATATAGAGTGCTCAAACCCAATGAAACAAACTGTTAACATGATATATATATCAGGGAAAAAAATATAAATTATTCATATATTACACAATTTAATTACTTTTACCTACATTAAAAAAGGCAAAAAGAAAATATTACACTGATAAATTATGCAAAGTAAACAATAACTCAAAAGTAACATGGAGTCTCATAAATAATCTAATCAAAAAAAGTAAAGAATATGAAGTCTCATGGACCAAAAGAAAATCGCACATTCACTAAATAGTTATTCTATAAATATTGGATAGGATATATTAGCAAATGAACCAGCAAGCCAAACAAACTCAGAAGCATTTCTACTTCAATTTCACAATTCTCCTTTGAATATATTACACCATTAAATGTCCAATATATAGTTGTTAGCTAAAAAATAAGACATGATATATGGAGAAACCCAAACCACAAATACAAGCTTGTGTCTGATATCATTTCCACCCCACTAGCACACTTATTCAAAGCTTTAATCCTTTCAGGTGATTTTTCTTTTTACCTTTAAAATTTCCTGTGTGACTTCCTATCTTTAAGAAAGATCACCCATCCTTTCCCTAAAAACTACAGACCAATATCCATCACATACTTGATTAGTAAAATATTCAAGAAAATAGTATTTAAGCAGATGACCAAATATTTCACCTCAAACTAATTACTTAGCAATTTCCAGTTTTGCTTAAGAAAAGGGAATTCAACTTCAGATACTTTAATCTCTCTGATATAAAAAAACTTTTCAAAAATTTATAAAATAAAGACTTGTCCACTCTTCTGTTACTAGATTTTACTAATAGTTTTTGACAGAATAGACCATGATAACCTATTAACCAAATTAAATAGGCTGAAGCTTTGATGGCTTAAATATACATTAAAGGAAGAAAATAAGTAAAGTTATGTGATATATTTTCTAATATAAAAAAAATTAAATCTTTTTGTTCCACAGAGGTCCATACTTGCACTACTTCAATTTTCAATATACATAAACAACTTAATCAACACACTCAACTACTCCTCCATTTTGTTCACAGATATATCTATGTTGATCAATGACAAAAACCACAAAACTATTTCACAAAAAGTTGAAAGTACTTTGTCAAACATCATTATGTGGATCAATGTAAATAAACTGTCTTTAAACTAAAAGAAAAAAAAAACACTTACATTATAATTAAGAACAAAAATGTAAGTAGAATTCTTGTTAACAGTAAATGATATTATTGAAGTTACTGTTATTGCTACTAACATGCTATTAGGTTGATTAATACTATCATTAATGCTACCTGAGTTTTGTTGCTTTAGTAGCAGGGTGGATAAAAAAAACAGGTTCAAAAAAATAAAAAATAAAACCATTTAAAAAAACAAAATCATGTTTTAAAAAAAAAAATTTAACTTTAAAGTGATATTTTAGCAGTTTCTCTGTATATGTAATATTTACATCATTTATATTAATGTTTTCATAACTTTGAGATGAAATATTTATATTGTGCGTTCATAAAATAATAATTCAGTTTTAAATGATGAGTCATTCTTGCACCTTTTCTAAAAAATACAAATTAAGGCTTATATATATATATATATATATATATATAATATATATATATATATATATTATATATATATATATATATATATATATATATATATATATATATATATATATATATATATATATATATATATATATTATATAACCAATGTCTTATACTGTAAAAGAAAATCTGTGAAACAAAAAATCAAGCAGATTCATAATTTTATTTTATTCACTGACATAGAAACAAATTTTAATTTCAGGGATTTTTGACCATTCAATTCCTAAACCCAAGTACTATAACATTATGGTCTACATTTGACCAAGTTTCTATCCTAACACTGCACAAGCTACAAATAATGAGATTTTGCATAATAATAATAATAATAATATATATATATATATATATATATATATATATATATATATATATATATATATATATATATATATATATATATATATATATATTATATATATATATATATATATATATATATATATATAATGTACAGTTATTAGTTGTTTTTTTTTTATTTTTTCTATAGTTGGTCAGTTTTTGGCTTATAGCATAACTCTCAGAACAAAAGTCTCTTAGAAGTTTTTGTAGTCCATAAAATTCTAAATATACAGTCCAAATTTCAGGTTATTCCAAAAAGTGGTTTGGCTCCAACATTAATTTGAAAAAGGGTCAAATTTCAAAAAAAAAACTTTTTAAAATAAAAAAAAAAAAAAAATGCTAGAAATGAATTTTTGCTGGGTTAGGTCAACTTGCTGGCTGTTAGGCATACTTTTATCCCTAAATCCAAGTTATTTTAAGTAACTAGTTTATTACATTTAACAAACTAATTTGACTTAACCTACCTGGAGTCCTGGACTTATAGCGTAAAAGTACACCTAACGGGCAGTAGGTAGATCTAACCTAGCAAATACTGGGCTTTTCAGAATATAATATTGTAAAAAAAAAAATTGTTTTAAATAATTGAATATGCCAAATTTACTTTATTTCATAATAGTTTAAATATATATAAAAAAAAATTTTAAAACCTTTTATTAGCACTGAAATAGCTTTAAAATTACATACAATTCCATCCAATACTAATATAGCAACCTGGTAGTACAAAGCCAAATGATATGCCATTATATTAAATTTTTTTTGTGAGTGTGTACAAAATCATTTTCCACACCTCAACTTAGAGATTTCCTACTAATTCGTCTTCATAGATTCAATATATGAAGAAAAATAATGGGTGATAGTTTAGCTGATAGTAGTGGAATTTTTCGTACAAGACCAGGTTACTGAAACTAGCAATATATAACTATGCAAGTTCAACTGGAACTACATACCTACGCATTGCGAGTTTGACTGAAACTACTCGTATGAACATTACGAGTTTGTTACATGCGAGTAGTTATTGAAATTACAAACAAATTTAAAGTTATTTACAAGGGAAAAAATAATACAAAAAAGTTATAATATATATTTTTTTTTTTTTACACATCACCACCACTCACGGGCAAAGCCCTATTCAAGGAGGGGGTGTTAAAAGAATAAAAATGAAAGTAAATAGAGTACAAAATCCAGAAAATAAAAACCACCCCCACAGTACCCACCTAACGCAAATTTCTCAGGTGGACGCAGACGAGGGCTTTAAAGAAATTGAGATTAAATGCAGAGGGAAATACAGAAGATGGAAGAGAGTTCCACAAGACAGAGGTGGCAGGAAAGAAAGAGGCACCACAGCGGACAAGCCTGGAGTTGCCTATGTCCACGCAAAATTGATGCGCAGACATTGCACCCCTTGTGCTGCGAGGACGCCGTAAAGGATGGAGGTACACGGGTGGATAGTTCCCTCGAGCATTTGCCACTGTATATATATATATATATATATATATATATATATATATATATATATATATATATATATATATATATATATATATATATATATATACACACACAATTATGGCTTGTATATATGGCTACTGGTATATATGGCTAATTGCAACCCACAAATGATGAATTCTCTTTTTGTTTAAATTTTCATTTGAAAAGAAATTCAGCAATATGTCTATACAGGTGGTGCTTCAAATACTTATATCTTGGAACACTGGCTCTTACATCAAGTCACAATCTTTTTTTGAGATGCATGTTTGAACCAGTGTCCGGGTAGACTGAAGAATTAACTCAGTGGTCAACCATTAGGTATTGAAAATCTTTGTCCTGGAGGCAGTCAAACTTTTCAACAATCACTTGCAATTGTACCCGGCAATATATATATATATATATATATATATATATATATATATATATATATATATATATATATATATATATATATATATATATATATATATATATATATATATATATATATATATATATATATATATATATATATATATATATATATATATATATATATATATATATATTATATATATATATATATATATATATACCCAACTTACCGAACAGTAGTTTTTTGGTAGATTAGGTATATATGCTGGTGTTAGGCATAGTTTTACCCTTTAAGTCCAAGTTAGATTATCATTCTAGTTTGTTAGATCTAACAGACTAGTTCAACTTACCATAAACTAGACTTAAAGGGTAAAACTATACCTACCAGCCAGCAAATAGGCTTAACCTACCCAAAATCTACTATTTGTTAAGCATTTAATATTTTATATATTACTTCTCTCTCTCTCTCTCTTTATATATATATATATATATAAAATAATAATTATCCGTATGCATAGTTATAGTCAATCGCAACACATAGGACTATTATCATTCAAAAAAATCCATTACTGTCAGATAGACAATTACCAAATAACGCCTACTGGCAAATATACATTCACCAAAATTAATTTCAGACCATATTTTTCTACATATTTTCAATATATTAAAAAAAAAAAATATTCCCCTAAACTCTATAATTATCCAAACTAGATAGGCCTATACAGTGTTTGAAAATTATTAGATATCTAGTAATCAACCCACCACCATTCTTAAAATTTTATATTTAAATTTTTTTTTTAAATAATAAAAATAAAAATTTAATACTGTAATAATTACAGAAATTTCATATACCTAATGATGATGCTCCTAGCAACAGAAATTTCATGCCATTATACATTAATTTTATTAGGTTTATAAAAATCTAAATTTTTTTTTTGTGCATAAGTAGTCTTAATGTGGATTTTATGCTTTAATTCATTTCATTATATTTCATCTTTATAGTTTTCATAGAGCCAAAATAAAAAGCGGCTCATCTTGACTAAAGAAATAATGAAATTTCAAGATAACCAAATATTAAATAATGACCATCATGCAACCCCTTTTACACTTAAATTAAGTGTACACACACAAAGTATATTCTATAGATATATTTTAACTTGGGCCTAGTCATTTAAATGAATCCAACAAAAAAAGCAATAATTTTGGTCATTTTGGCATATAAATTATAAAGGGTCGAATTAGCAGAAAAACATTACTTAAAATTTTAACAATGGTAGACATAAACAAACACTAATATCAATTACAAATTGAACTCACAAAAGAAATAACTTCTCAACTACTATCATTTACAACAAATTATGATTCATTATAAGCACAGCTGCGACTCATTAAACAATTTTATAATCAAAATTCTTCGATATCTTTCTTTCGAAAAGGACGATAAACGATGCGTTTATCAGAATTGAGACGACCACATTGTTAAGATAAAAAAAGAAAAACAAGAAAAAATATCGATATTTGAATACTTATCATTGCTTTCCATATGACTATCGTCATTGCACATAGCATTTTCTTCTTTTCAAATGTTTTGATTATAAATAAAATAATTTCAGAGAAAGATAGTCTGTGATATTACCAAAGTTTACTGGTAAACTTTTGATATTAAATTATATATATATATATATATATATATATATATATATATATATATATATATATATATATATATATATATATATATATATATATATATATATATATATATATATATATATATATATATATATATATATATATATATATATATATATATATATATATATATATATATATATATATATATATATATATATATATATATATATATATATATATATATATCAAAATCCGCCCCCAGGAAGGGTTATTAGCCCTGTCAGTAGGTTCATTTTAGGATGAGCCAAGGGCTTCGCAAACCGACGGCAAACATCCGCTGGCAGGTCTATCACGAATGCCGACTTTATCCCACCTGCAGCAAACATTCCGCAGATGTACTTATTACGCATAGGTGGGCTGGGCTAAGCGCAAGAGAGAACTGCCCAAATTTCTCTATTCCGAGCAGGCCTCGAACCTTGGACCTCTCACTTTTAAGGCGAATGCTCGATGATCTGAGCTACGGAGCTGCTTATAAATATTATTAGAAAATCCTTACATTTTGCTTCTCAGTAGATAAAACTCTCTATGGTTTTTCAAAATATCAAAATACACTCTAAAGGTAGATATCCTTTTGGATGGCAACATCAAAATTTGTTGTTGATTATGTTTTAACATGGTAAGCACTCTGCTCTTACTACGCTTAACGACAATATTAAAAATTTAAAAAGTGATATAAAAAAAATACCCCAATTATATCTCCCTCATGTTGATGTAAAATCTTCCAGAAGTTTTATCACCTAATGTATTTACTTTATAAAGCATTTAAATGTTGATTATTATATGGGTGTTGGAATTGAAATTAGACTCTTTTAAACTATATTTAGAACTTGATTGTCTTGAATTTGACAGTCTGCCCTAGGATAAATTTGTCTTAGTTTAATATTTGATTATTTGATACAGGGTAGACCTGTTAGGCATTCTATAGGGTTTAAAATTTGACTATTACAAATATTGACTAGCTTGTGGCTTAAGTAATTAAGTTTTCATGCCCATGAATTTGAATAGGAAACAATATTTAATTAAAAGTACCATTTGCCTTTTGAATACCTTAAACATAAATATAGCCTTTAACCTTTAAAATTGCCTGCTCCTAAACTTTAAAGTTTTGGAAACTGTTAGAGCAACGATTAAGTTTGGCTTTAAAAGCTTTTTATTATTTGGTGAATAACTCTTTTGATTTTTATTAATTTTGATTACCTTTTTTTATGTTAATATATTACCTAGTTTGGTTTATTTTCTTTTTTATTTGAAGGGACAGTCACAGTACTGTTTATTTTAGTTTTCAGGGTTTCTATAAATAGTAAATCCTTTAATATATATATATATATATATATATATATATATATATATATATATATATATTATATATATATATATATATATATATATATATATATATATATATATATATATATATATATATATATATATATATATATATATATATATATATATATATATATATATATATATATATATATATATATATATATATATATATATATATATATATATATATATATATATATATATATATATATATATATATATATATATATATATATATATTATATATTATATATATATATATATATATATATATATATATATATATATTATATATATATATATATATATATATATCATACTCTACACCATATCCCGCATGATGCAGGGCAGTGTCGGCTGCAGAAATTACTCATATTCCTGCAACCGTACTTGGGAAGATAGAAAACACTGGTTATAAAGGGATTCCAGCCTCTAGAATCAATTGCCCTGACTGCGTTGAAATAGCCACCATCATTTAATACACTGTGAACGTTTCATAAAATATCTCCTCCTTCAATCTTTATATGACAAAAATCCCTAGACTCCACCTTTTTGAGAAAAGCTGTATGAGTGGAACAACCCCAGATGTGTGAGGCGTACTCCATACAGGGGCGAACAACACCCCTATAAAGAGCAAGCAACTGGGGTGGTGTGAAGAAATTCTGAAGGTGCTTCAGACATGTAACCTCTTAGAAGCTTGTTTAGAAAGAGAAGTATTGTGATCTTTCCAAGAAAGATCACGAGAAAAAGAAACACCAAGAATATTAAGGAGAGATGAAGGTTTGAATTGCGTGTCTTTGAAGATATCATAGTTGTGTGGAAGATTGTGTCGAGTAGAGAGATGGAGGAATTGAGTTTTGGTGACACTGAAAACGATCATGTTTTCTCTGCCCAATTTGAAATGTGAGATAGATCAGAGGTCAGTTGCCCCAAGACTACCCTCCTTTCGTCAATTAAGTGATGTTAGGAATTTTCGCATTTCAAATTGAAAAGAGTAATGAATGGTGGAGTCATCGGCATAGGAGTGGATAGGAGATGAAGTAACAGAGAGGTCATTAATGAAAAGCAGAAAAAGTGTTGGGGATAGGACAGATCCTTTAGAAACAGCACTATTAACATATTTAAAGGATGAACGGTGGCCGTCTACAACAGCTGCTATAGAACGACCAGAAAGGAAATCAGAAAGGTCACAGAGAGAAGGATAGATTCCGAAAGAGGGAAGTTTGGAAATCAAAGCTTTGTGCCAGACTCTATCGAAAGTTTTCGATGTGTCCAACGTCACAGCAAAAACATTCATCGAAATGACGAAGAGAGGAAGACCAAGAGTCAGACAGAAGGGAAAGAAGATCACGAGTAGAGCGTTTCTTACGAAAGCCATACTGGCGATCAGAGATAAGATTAGAAGAATTGAGATGTTTCCAAATCTTCCTGATTCGAAAACTTTAGAAAGAGCGGAGGTTAAAAGAAATAGGACGGTGGTTAGAGGGTTGTGAGGGGTCCCCCTTTCTCGGCACAGGCAGAATGAGTGCATGTTTCCAGCAAGAAGGAAAGACTGAAGTAGAAAGACATAGACGAAATAGTTTACCAAAGCAGGAAGCAAGCTCTGAAGCACAAGTTTTGAGAACCACAGAAAGGATAACATCAAGACCGTACGCCTTCTTACTGTTAAGCTCAGAGGAAGCAGAAATGACGTCTTTAGAAGAAATATATATATATATATATATATATATATATATATATATATATATATATATATATATATATATATATATATATATATATATATATATATTAGTGATGGATCACATGTCATAATTTCTCAATTGCGGATGTGGATATAGAGTTTTCGCAAGTGCGGATGCGGATGTTAATTTTGATGAGGATGCTCCGCGGATGCTGATGCAATATATATATATATATATATATATATATATATATATATATATATATATATATATATATATATATATATATATATATATATATATATATATATATATATATATATTTCAGTTCATATTGCACAGCCAGTGAACAGCATCTGAAGATAATGCTACGGAACCTGCTTCTAATCCCCTTGGAGCTTCATCTTCATCAGAAGGCACCGGTGCTCACAATACATTAAGGCCTTCATTACCTGGTTGAAAATTCGCTCAAATAGCCCCAATCGCAGATTTAAGTGATCTCACAACAGGACCTCTTCAACGTAAGCCGTCAGTTTTTCCTCTCAATCTTTTCCAATCTCAAAAGCGGGCCTTCTCAAAAAAAAATATTACGAAAACTTCAGTTGGCTTGAGTGCAGTGTGGAAAAAGATGTATTTTGTTTTTCGTGTCGGTTGTTTTCCATTGGAGAATAAGTTTTACAAAAACTGGACTTAGGAACTGGAAAAAGATAAAAGAAAAATGTGAAAAACATGAGTGTTCCACCGCTCATTTAAAAAGTTCATCTCAACTGTCTGGATGGAAATCTACGAAACGATAGGAAGACGACGTTACGCAATTGATTACTGTATCTAACGAGGAAATAAAAAGAAATCAAGAATATTTCAAAATGCTAGCAGACATTGTGTTATGCCTTGGGCGGAAAGGAATCTCTCTTAGGGGTCATTCGGAAGGAGTTCACTCGGAAAACAAAGGAAACTTCCGTGAAATCTGTGACGTGTTTGCCAATTATAACAGTAACTTTAGTTCCTTGTACAATCGTTATTTTAATTTAACAAGTAATTCCATTTTGAATGAAACAATGGATATTATCGTTGATCTCGTGCGAGAAAAAATTTTGAATGAAAAAAAAAGTATGGAATGTTGTCAATCATTTGTGACTAAGATCGATGTTATAAGGAGGAGCAGCTATCTATATATTTTCGCTACGTCATTGGATTAGATATTGTAGAACTGCTTATGACTTTCAGAAATTGTTCCGAATAACGATCATCTGAGAAAATAGCTTCTTTAATTACACATTTTCTAGAGCAACAAAATTTAAATGTCTCACTAATTGGTCAGTCGTATTATGGAGACAGTGTGATGTCCGGACAGAAGGGTGGTGTTAAAAAAAGAATGAACGATTTGCATCCATGCGCCCTGTATGGCACATAAAGTAAACC
>SEYY01021570.1:107500-110000 GCA_009176605.1 Armadillidium nasatum
ATTTTACGAATTATTATCAGGCATTAAAAAAATGAATAAAAAAAATTTGTTTTTAATGGTCAGTTCCTTCATTTTTCTATTCGACATAATCTTTCGCACAACTAAAACATCTTCGTAAAAGGACAACTAAAACCTTCGCCTGTCCTTAATGTTACTGGTGTCACTCTTTCTCGTGATTTTTCTTGGAAAGATCACATTATTTCTCTTTCTAAACAAGTTTCTAAGAGACTGAGTGTTTTGAGGCTTCTTAAAATTTCTTATTATCCAGTTGTTTTTTCTTAATGGTAATGTCGTTCGTCCACTAATTAAGTTTGTCTCACAAAAAACTAAAGTAGTTTCACTTCATGAAAAGGTGGAGTATAGGGCTTTCGTCTTATCTATTTTATCGTTCTCATTAAATCCTCAGCTTCTTTCGGACTTCCAATTAATGCATCCTTCTCTTTATACTTTCGCTGTTACAACTAACAATGCTAATTTGAAGTGTCAGACTTCTTCGAAACATTAATAGTTACTAATTACATTTTTCATTTGTTTTTGAACAGCAAAAGTTTAGTTCACTACCTTTTCTATTAATAATAATGTAGCTTTATCTGGGAACACACACACACACACACACACACATATATATATATATATATATATATATATATATATATATATATATATATATATATATATATATATATATAATATATATATATATATATATATATATATATATAATATATATATAAATTAAGATATTGCTGAAATATAAAATAAAAAAAAAAAAAAAAAAAAAGTCTTTTTTTTTTCCTTTTTCTTTTTATCTTTAAATATATAAAACTGTTTTATGAAAATAATAATAATAATAATAATAATAATAATAATAATAATAATAATAATAATAATAATAATAATAATAATAATAATAATAATAATAATAATTACTATCCATTAATTGTAATATCAAAGGTCTAATTATTTTTCTCAATTTTTATTTTTCTTCCTTTTCACTCACCCTTTTGTTTTAAAATCATGCAATGGCTCTTTCCCTTGACCGCAAAGTTCAAAATCGGCAAGGATCCTCCATCCTCCTTTGCTGCTTTTATTGCGTCACCTTCTGTCATGCTTTAAAATTGCAGTGATGACCAACGGTGGGGCATTGGATCATTTAATATGACGCATCGAACACTTTGGATAGTATTATATAAAGTTGGACGCCTCCCAAATACTTGTTCTTTCACCCGTAATAACATAATTACATTCAAGTTTTAATTTTAATGCAGCTATTACTACTACTACTACTACTACTACTACTACTAATAATAATAATAATAATAATAATAATAATAATAATAATAATAATAATAATAATAATAATAATAATGGTTCTTATTTTCTTCAAATTCGAGGTTGTGGCATTTCTTGTGAATATGTTTGAGGTAAGGGTTTTTATAACATTAATTCTTTTCAATTTTAGTTTGTAACTTTTTTATTTATCTTAAACATTTTTTTTTTCAAATTTTTTTTTTTTTTTTTTTTTTTTTTTTTTTTTTTTTTTTTTTTTTTTTTTTTTTTTTTTTTTATTATTTTCATCAATCGTGTAAATTCGACACAATAGTTAAATAAGAATAACTACTTTTGCGTGGGTTTGTATATGTAACTTTTTTTTATTTATTTATGAATGGTAAATATTTTTCTATAGGTACGGCTATTCTGTAGTGTCACTGGTGCCTTAGGAGGCGGAGGAGGCACTGGAGGAGAGGAACAATGGACAACGAGGAAACTGTGGAATGACAATGGTGCAAGCTTTAGTGGTATAGCTAGAGTAGAGATGAAACCTCCAACGGAGGCTATAACATTGACAATGACGACTCTGGGGATGAGCCTAGCAGTTTCGTTAGAGTCGAGATAGACAGCAGTGGCTCCCCAGCAATGATTGAGCGGCAGTATCAGGAACTCCTGATGGAAATAAACGAAGGGTAAGTATATTACAAACATTATATCTTTAAAATATTTTTATATTCAGATGTGAAGTATTTTTATATGTAAAATCAATTAGACACTTTTTATATTTAAGTTTCGTTGTATGTTGCGATTTGCTTATTCATGTTTCTCTTCTTTTTCTTTCTCTTTACAGAAAGAAACGAACCTATCAAGCCGATGGAGATAATGATTTTAACTCAGAATTTCTAGGGATTAAGAAAGTCGCTAACACTCAACGACCTGGAGTCATTGACGTTCAACGTTACAGTATCACTGTCGATGAAGATCGTGAGTTCAATGAAGGTCACGATATCGAGTTTGCCTTAAGAGAATTAAATTATCAGGAAAATCCTCAAACAACCAACCGAGGAAAATAATTACTGCGAGTACGAGGTGCGCGTATGATTCATGACCGAAACAAGTTCCACGTCAAAAATATCAAGAAATAGTGGAAAACAATGCGATACCCTACTTATGCAAACTACTAAAGTCAGACAGAAGGGAAAGAAGATCACGAGTAGATCGTTTCTTA
>SEYY01021570.1:142500-147124 GCA_009176605.1 Armadillidium nasatum
AGAAGAAGATGATGTTGAAAAAGAAGAAGAAGAAGATGAAAAAGAAGAAGAAGAAGAAGATCTTTAAATAAAACCAATTTTAAAAAGAAATTTAGTGATACTGCCACCATCTTTATGCTTTATCTGTTTGAAAAATATTTTAATGAAAGGTCACATGAAATTCTTAAAATAAATTTAGAGACTTTGAAGTATTTATAATTTTGTCTAAATAGTTACTACAAGTAAGTGAAGAGGATACCATCGGATGTGTTTCATCTACATATTTGTAGGTTCGAATACAGGTTTAAATACAGGTGACAGGCATGCGGTAGTTATATGACAGAAAGACGTTGATACTGAATACTGGGTGCCACATTAGACGTAGACACTGAATACTGGTGCCATATTAGACGTAGATACTGAATACAGAGTGCCATATTCTTATGTCTCAAATAAATTTTTAAATGTAACTTAAGATATAAATTTGGATTGAGGGTTTGAAAGGCGGAGGGAAGGGAAGTTGAGAAATATGTCAAGGCTACTGAACGAAAGGAAGAAGTTTTATAATATTTTTCTTTTCTTAAATTTCCCGTCACTTTCACCTACAGTTACGATCTTTTTCTCTACTGTAGACAAACAAATTTTTTCCTCTTCGTTTACGAGAACCTCCTTCCTCCTCTTGAACCCCGTCAGTTCCTCCTATTGATCATACATATAAACAATATTGTTCGTTAGGAAGGCCTTTTCAAATATTATAATATATATATATATATATATATATATATATATATATATATATATATATATATATATATATATATATATAATATATATATATATATATATATATATATATATATATATATATATATATATATATATATATATATATATATATATATATATATATATATATATATATATATATATATATTTTAATATTGATTATTTTGAACGAGACTCAATATGACATCAGAATCATAAAGTCTAACAACTAGACTTTCCATGTGCCTCCAGCATTATTTGGAGGTTGTGGCGACAGGCCTAGCAAGCCGGCTACGTAAAAAGACACAACACTCGAGACACCAATGCTACAAGACAGAATCAAGAGATTTTGGAAGAGTAGCACCCGACAGGCGCCAGCCTACCGGTTTGGACGGTGATGATGATGATGATATATATATATATATAATATATATATATATATATATATATATATATATATATATATATATATATATATATATATATATATATATATATAATATATAATATATATAATATATATATATATATATATATATATATATATATATATATATAAATATATTATAAATAATAATATATATATATATATATATATATATATATATTATATATATATATATATATATATATATATATATATATATATATATATATATATATATATATATATATATATATATATATATATATATATATATATATATATATATATATATATATATATATATATATATATATATATATATATCAAAACTATAAGTAAATAGTTACCAAACTTTTAAAGTTAGTAGAAATTTAATACCATTTCCTCCCCTAAAAAAAAAAAATTTTTTTTTTTTATATAAATAAAAATAAAAATTTTAATTAAATTAAAAATAATTAAATTAAAAAAAAATTAAAACATTTAAAAATTTAGTCAGGAAGGAGTGGAGGGTGGGGGGGGAAGATTTGGATTCTGTAATCCCCCAAGCCGGAAATTAATGAATTAATAATTATATAATAATTGCCAAAATGAATAGCAATTATAAAAAATAGAATTATTAAAAAAAAATAATAAATATATATATATATATATATATATATATATATATATATATATATATATATATATATATATATATATATATATATATATATATATATATATATATATATATATATATATATATATATATATATATAATATATATATATATATATATATATAATATATATATATATATATATATATATATATATATATATATATATATATATATATATATATATATATATATATATTATATGTGTGTGTGTGTGTGTGTGTGTGTGTGTGTGTGCGTACACACGTGCATGTGTGTGCGTATGTGTGTTTTCCTTTTCGTGTACAGTATATGTTTGCAGAGCGTGTAAGATGGAAAAAAAATACATTGTTCAGACATACAACTTGATGGTTGTTGGTTAGAAAGGTTTGAGTAAAGGCGGCACTGCCTGGCACTGTGACGTCATCGTTTAGGACTGAAGCTTCCATTGGCACTCTTGTGTGACGGAATTTGGTATCCCGTTCCGTTCCTTCTAAGCCAATCGGTCGGAAATTCTAAGATTTGGAAAAAAATGATTAACATTACGTCTGTGTCGAAAAGGCAATAGACACACACACACACACACACACACACACACACATACAAACACACACACACACGCACACACACACACGAACGCACACACTCGAACATCTTGATAAAATTATCATTCTCGCATTAAAAGTATATATATTAAGCGTTATTTGAATGCTTATATAGCGTATGTAGGTAGAGTGACGGACCGATGCGACGGAGGTCCCGGTTTCGATCCCTAGAGAGAGAAAGTACTATATTAATTTCCCCTAAAAATAAATTTAAAAGGCTTGCCAGTACAGTTTACCGGAGAATGTAAGAAAATCACTTATGACTTGAATGAGATTCCAGTATATAAATGGTGTTCCCCTGTAGAAGGTTAATATTGCCGCTGCCATACCATGGGTATGAATGAATAAAGCATCGTTTTTCCCGAGTGAAGATAATATAAATATCTCAAATGAGCTGAAGATAGAATCTTCAACGATTCAAGCGTGTGAAGTTTGAAATATATTTGCTAGTCTAATTCTACTTCACCCAAATCCTTCGTCTTTTTAAAAGGCGAAGTTTCCAGCTCAGGGTCCTACCTTCCTCTCCACCTTACCCCACCCCTTTCCAACTCACCCCCCCCCAAAAAAAAAGAAACCAACTATATTCAGTCCCATATTAGCAGAAACATGTTATTTCTATTTCCTGACCTGAATCATGGCCTTCGCTTCCGTGTGCCGCTAGATTGTATCTAGAATAATTCTCATTCTTTCTATCTATCTATCTACTATCTATATCTACTTCTCTCTCTCTATCATAATCAATTATATATATATATATATATATATTATATATATATAATATATATATATATATATATATATATATATATATATATATAATATATATATATAATATATTAATTAATATTATATATAATTATTGCTTTCATCTACCACTGTTAGTTTTAAATTAAATTGAAACCATTTGATAAAATGTTAATTAAATAAACTAAAAATGTATTAAAAAAATACTGCAAATCGTTTCTATTTTAAAAAAAAAAAAAAAAAAAAAAAAAAAAAAAAATAAAAAAAAAAAAAGTATTTTAAAACCTTGTATTTAACAACCAAGAAAAAATAATAAAAATAATAATAATAATAATAATAATAATAATAATAATAATAATAATAATAATAATAATAATAAATAAATAAAAATTTAAAATTTAAAAAAAAGGGTAATTTAAATGTAATCAAAAATCTCAAAAAAAAAAAAAAAATTAAATCTCAAGGAAATTGTAAATTTAAATTAAGCGAAATTTATGATAATAATTAAACTTTTAATAAATTTAATTAAAATTTCCTATTATTTAATTTTAATGTATGCAGACTATCCATAAATTTAATATATCGATACATATATAAATAAATACAGAGTAAATACAAACAATAAGAATATATTTTAATAGGTTAATTATTTAATACATTTAATACTCATACAATTACTACAAAATACATTGATATATACATATATACATACATTTATTTGATACAAGGTTACATATACATAAATATATATTTTTGAATCTAAAACAGTTATACAAGTATACAATTTATGTGGACACAAAATATTGTAAAAAGAGTTTGATAAATTTATTCCCACAACATTTTTGTAAACCTATACAAACCTCCTTAATAATAATAATAATAATAATAATAATAATAATAATAATAATAATAATAATAATAATAATAATAATAGTAATAATAGTAATAATAATAATAATAATAATAATAATAATAATAATAATAATAATAATAATAATAATAATAATAATAAATATAAAAAAATAATTTTTTACATATCAATCTTAATAATAATAAAAATAACAATAAAGAAATGGCTGTATTCGTAAAAATAATAGTAACAGCAATAAATTGTAATAATCACTGCTACTGCTACCATTATTTACATTTCTTTAATGGTTGATTATGAAAAGAAGTTAAAAATTTAAGTCAAATTAATAATAATAATAATAATAATAATATTATTTATTATTATTTTATTATTATTATTATTATTATTATTATTATTTATTACCAATAAATAATATCTTGTTTGTAGTAATCCTGAATTGCAAGAAGTAAAAATAATAATGCGATGAAATTCTGAAGCGAATATTATTTGTAGTTATTAATTATAGAATTAAGAGCCACCCCAATTTATTGCTCCATAATGTAACACCACCTCATGAGGACCATTTATTATTATTATTATATTAATTATTATTATTA
>SEYY01021571.1:0-2500 GCA_009176605.1 Armadillidium nasatum
AATTATTGCAATTCGGGTTTTGGAATGTTCCTGTTCTTTAAGTTGTAACTGTTATAAATAAAAACGTACGAAAGATGAAGATTTTTTTCTTTGACCATTTTATTGTATTTTTCCAGTCCTAAAGAATGGTCATAGTCTCATTTGGCTAAAAATTACTTCAAAGTGCCAAAATAAGCCTTGAAATGTTGGAATTATTGCAATTCGGGTTTTGGAATGTTCCTGTTCTTTAAGTTGTAACTGTTATAAATCGGAACGTACGAAAGATGAAGATTTTTTTCTTTGACCATTTTATTGTATTTTTCCAGTCCTAAAGAATGGTCATAGTCTCATTTGGCTAAAAATTACTTCAAAGTGCCAAAATAAGTCTTGAAATGTTGGAATTATTGCAATTCGGGTTTTGGAATGTTCCTGTTCTTTAAGTTGTAACTGTTATAAATCGGAACGTACGAAAGATGAAGATTTTTTTCTTTGACCATTTTATTGTATTTTTCCAGTCCTAAAGAATGGTCATAGTCTCATTTGGCTAAAAATTACTTCAAAGTGCCAAAATAAGTCTTGAAATGTTGGAATTATTGCAATTCGGGTTTTGGAATGTTCCTGTTCTTTAAGTTGTAACTATTATAAATAAAAACGTACGAAAGATGAAGATTTTTTTCTTTGACCATTTTATTGTATTTTTCCAGTCCTAAAGAATGGTCATAGTCTCATTGAGCTAAAAATTACTTCAAAGTGCCAAAATAAGTCTTGAAATGTTGGAATTATTGCAATTCGGGTTTTGGAATGTTCCTGTTCTTTAAGTTGTAACTGTTATAAATCGGAACGTACGAAAGATGAAGATTTTTTTCTTTGACCATTTTATTGTATTTTTCCAGTCCTAAAGAATGGTCATAGTCTCATTGAGCTAAAAATTACTTCAAAGTGCCAAAATAAGCCTTGAAATGTTGGAATTATTGCAATTCGGGTTTTGGAATGTTCCTGTTCTTTAAGTTGTAACTGTTATAAATCGGAACGTACGAAAGATGAAGATTTTTTTCTTTGACCATTTTATTGTATTTTTCCAGTCCTAAAGAATGGTCATAGTCTCATTTGGCTAAAAATTACTTCAAAGTGCCAAAATAAGTCTTGAAATGTTGTAATTATTGCAATTCGGGTTTTGGAATGTTCCTGTTCTTTAAGTTGTAACTATTATAAATAAAAACGTACGAAAGATGAAGATTTTTTTCTTTGACCATTTTATTGTATTTTTCCAGTCCTAAAGAATGGTCATAGTCTCATTTGAGCTAAAAATTACTTCAAAGTGCCAAAATAAGTCTTGAAATGTTGGAATTATTGCAATTCGGGTTTTGGAATGTTCCTGTTCTTTAAGTTGTAACTGTTATAAATCGGAACGTACGAAAGATGAAGATTTTTTTCTTTGACCATTTTATTGTATTTTTCCAGTCCTAAAGAATGGTCATAGTCTCATTTGGCTAAAAATTACTTCAAAGTGCCAAAATAAGTCTTGAAATGTTGGAATTATTGCAATTCGGGTTTTGGAATGTTCCTGTTCTTTAAGTTGTAACTGTTATAAATCGGAACGTACGAAAGATGAAGATTTTTTTCTTTGACCATTTTATTGTATTTTTCCAGTCCTAAAGAATGGTCATAGTCTCATTTGGCTAAAAATTACTTCAAAGTGCCAAAATAAGTCTTGAAATGTTGGAATTATTGCAATTCGGGTTTTGGAATGTTCCTGTTCTTTAAGTTGTAACTGTTATAAATCGGAACGTACGAAAGATGAAGATTTTTTTCTTTGACCATTTTATTATATTTTTCCAGTCCTAAAGAATGGTCATAGTCTCATTTGGCTAAAAATTACTTCAAAGTGCCAAAATAAGTCTTGAAATGTTGGAATTATTGCAATTCGGGTTTTGGAATGTTCCTGTTCTTTAAGTTGTAACTGTTATAAATAAAAACGTACGAAAGATGAAGATTTTTTTCTTTGACCATTTTATTGTATTTTTCCAGTCCTAAAGAATGGTCATAGTCTCATTGAGCTAAAAATTACTTCAAAGTGCCAAAATAAGTCTTGAAATGTTGGAATTATTGCAATTCGGGTTTTGGAATGTTCCTGTTCTTTAAGTTGTAACTGTTATAAATCGGAACGTACGAAAGATGAAGATTTTTTTTTTGACCATTTTATTGTATTTTTCCAGTCCTAAAGAATGGTCATAGTCTCATTTGAGCTAAAAATTACTTCAAAGTGCCAAAATAAGTCTTGAAATGTTGGAATTATTGCAATTCGGGTTTTGGAATGTTCCTGTTCTTTAAGTTGTAACTGTTATAAATCGGAACGTACGAAAGATGAAGATTTTTTTCTTTGACCATTTTATTGTATTTTTCCAGTCCTAAAGAATGGTCATAGTCTCATTTGGCTAAAAATTACTTCAAAGTGCCAAAATAAGTCTTGAAATGTTGGAATTATTGCAATTCGGGTTTTGGAATGTTCCTGTTCTTTAAC
>SEYY01021571.1:7500-20000 GCA_009176605.1 Armadillidium nasatum
TACACCGACTCTCGCCACCATACAATAAAAAACAAACACGTTCTTGGCACTTCTGCCCTGCATGGAATTAAATACCTAAAAAACTTAGGCGATAAAGGTTTTTTGTGGAGCAATTATTCTACTACGCCTTTGTAGAGACGAAACCATTGGTCAATCCAATGCAGCCGAATAACAATGCGTAGAATTGTTCATAGTACAGGCTCTCAAAAGTTTATTTTAACAATCTAATTTAATTTGCGATAGACTTAATTTCCTACATTTTTCTCCGTTACTTTTGAACATTTTTAAAAATCCTTTTCTTTGAATATCTACATTTACCCTCGCTTCTGTTCCTGCATACGTTTATTTATTAACCTTTTCTGTCACTGAAATATTCTCATCCCGTGTACCTGTTGTCTGTCTCAAAAATTTCTCTTCATTTCAGTCTTCTCCAAGAAGTTTTCCAACATATTTTTTTCCGAAGACACACTTCTAACCAAAGAATGACAGACCGAAAAAACTCAAACTTAATAGCAGTAAACAATATTTTATGTTCAGGTTTTAGAAAACACTCGGAAGAATCGTGTATTATTTTTTCACCAATATGTATAGAAACTCTTGTATTTTTTTTAAGGTCAATGTTATATCTCATAACCTTAAATTTTAACTAAAATGGCATAATAGATATTGTTTAATATTTTACTTCGATAAATTTTACATTTACAAGAAACTATATATATATATATATATATATATATATATATATATATATATATATATATATATATATATATATATATATATATATATATATATATATATATATATATATATATATATATATATATATATATATATATATATATATATATATATATATATATATATATATATATATATATATATATATATATATATATATATATATATATATATATATATATATATATATATATATATATATATATATATATATAAAGTTAATCATTTTTGGGAATGGAAAGAGAATAAAGTTAAATTTATCATATTGACATTTAACAATTTGAAATCAAAAAGTCTCAGAATAACAGTTTTGGAGCTTCATTTAACTGTTCGCAGTTTTTGAACCATTGAAATTTTCAACCATATCAGTACTAACAAACATACACAAACAAATATAAATAAATACTTTAGATGATCATCATTATTTTTTCCTTCACCATACTCCTGTTAAGTGCACGCACTTGTCAGTAGTCTTGGACAAAACCCTTCCACTGTGGTCGTTGATCGGAAGGTTGATTAGGGTTCCGAGGTAAGACTAGTTTCTTGAGCAGGTAGATGATGGTTGTCGGCTTGCTAGACCTGTCACAACCAGTTCGAGACTGTAAAGTTCATTACGTACATACATATATATACAATGTATATAATAATAATATATAAAAAAAAAAAAATAATAATAGGATTCGAACCAGTAACATTTGGAACAAGAAGTTAACATTCTCCATTTTTTTTTTTTTTATTGATTAGGAAGAGGTTGGTTATTCCTAAATAAAAATATGGGTTTCAGATTTTTATTTTTAACAGAATAAATTATATGACTTACATAAAAGAAAAAAATAAAATACATAACCAGATTATATAGATAACTTTGAAAAGTTATTCTCTACAAACTGCAAATTATTGAATCTTCTAAAAGGTCAAATTGCAAATATGTTATTTCTTATAGTAAAGAAATATATTTTTAAAAGATTTAAACCAAATTTTTTTTACTTTTAATATATATTTTTAAAACTGAACAAAATCATATTACACTCTACCCTATACTACATTAAATTCTAAATAGCTATGAAAAAGTTTTATATTTTTAAGGAGTCAAAAAAAAAAATTTCATATTGAATTACAACCTAAAATAGAGAAATTATAAAGATAGAAGAAATTATCTTACAACTTTTCTTAGTAATGCAAATGAAAAACTAGAAATTATATATATATATATATATATATATATATATATATATATATATATATATATATATATATATATATATATATATATATATATATATATATATATATATATTATATATATATATATATATATATATATATATATATATATATATTCAAAGTATCATTTGTTCTAATAAACTAAAAAGAAAAAAAAACTACATTCAATACATAACAAAAAAGGAATGATTGAAAGAAAAGCTAACCGATAATGGAGTAAAGCAATTTTACAATAACTTTCAACAGATTAAAACAATAATATACATAATAAATCATTTCTGTGTAACAAACTATATATATATATATATATATATATATATATATATATATATATATATATATATATATATATATATATATATATATATATATATATATATATATATATATATATATATATATATATATATATATATATATATATATATAATAATACTATAAATCATTATCACAAGATACATGAATAGAGGCTGAATACTTTAATAAAGAAACTTTTAAGCCTTTTTCAAATTCCACAATGGGTCCAAACCACTGAAGGGATCGTCACTATGTTGATCAATTTGCCCTAAAGATCCTAGGGCAGGTTGATTACTGAGGAAGTTTTCCTTCGTTATTTTTTTAGGTTTATTAGGATTTGGAGTTGTAAGGACCAGGCAATTAGGATCTAAACTAGCAGCCAAATTCGGAGGAAGTTCTGTGGCTCCAATTTTAGCTCCTCTTACTGAGTGTGTTGGAGAAGGACTGACACTTGAAGGTCTAGATAGTGATGGCTGCGCAGATGAGCCTCCTCCAATTGAAGAACAATCTGCACTTGTAACTGATGACTGGGAACCACTTCTTGAAAGGTTTACCGACTCATTACTTGGACCTCCATCTGTACGAAAAAAAAATGCAAATTTCCCAATGACATTTTATCATCATCAGGGAAACAATCTTAAGAAACATTTTAAAAGAAACAAAAAAGAGAAGAAATAGTTCTAAGTACTTACCAAGTCCTAATTTCGCTTTCATTCTATTGAGGTCGGTAGATAAAAGATCCGAAGAAGGATGTCTAACGTGAGTTTTTTCTCTTGGCCCTTCTTCAAAGGTTGCTTTGTCAGTTAAAATTCCTCCTGTTATTGAATTATTATTATTATTAATAATAATAATAAGACAAAAATTTAACTACATATACACTAAGAATATCAACCTAAACATAATGAAATATGTTTGAGGAGTGTGTGTGTTGGTGAGGAGGACACTTTCAGTAACATAATATTCTCGAATCTATACGAATGGAAGTCCAACAAAGTCTTACGTTTATATTAAGTAATTATTTCTTACAAAAAAAATGAAAAATAAATAGTTCAAAATGGAAGAGAGAAATATGTTTAAGAAAAATATTTCTTCTTACTGATTAGTATTGAATCCTTACGGTAAAGATAATAATAATAATAATAAAAAAGCTTACTTTTCATAAGCACATCTTGTGCATAATAAAGAGCTGATGAATAAAGAAAAAGAAGGTGACTTCGATCTTGAATTGCTTGATCTTCTTTGCTGACTCAAATCTATTACTAAATTCCAAATATCCGAAAGCGTTCCACCTAATAATAATAATAATAATACTAATAATAATAATAATAATAATTATAACCATTATTATTAATATTATATAATATATCTTTCTTTCTTTGGATTCAAAAGAATCTAACTACCTAGAAAAGGATAGATCAAAATATAGCAAGAAAGTTAAATTAAGGGAAATTTGAAGGAAAAAAAATATACTACTTCGGCATTTTGGTGAATCTTTTGCTGTCGTGCTAGGCATATCGAAAACTTTCGATAGAGTCTGTCACAAAGATTTGATTTCCAACCTTCCCTCTTTCGGAATCTATCCTCTCTGATTTCCTTTCAGGTCTATTAATAGTGGTGTTCTTCAAGGATCTGTCATATTCCCAACACTTTTTCTGGTTTTAATGAATGACCTCTCTGTTACTTCATCTCCTACCCCCTCTTCTGCCGATGACTCAACCTTGCATTACTCTTTTTAATTTGAAAGGCACCCCTCCCAACAGCAGTTAATAAACCCAAGGAAGGTAGCCTTAGAGTAATTGACCTTTGATCTACGAGTATTTCGTATTTCAAATTGGGAAAGAGAAAACTGGTAGTTTTCAATGTCTCCATCTCTCTACTCGACACAACCTTCCACACAACTATGAAATCTTCTTCGAAAACACACAACTCAAACGTTCATATCTCCTTAATATTCTCGGTGTTTCTTTTTCCCGTGAGCTTTTCTTCCTTCAAAATTTCTTCTCTACTCCCCGGTTTCTTGCTCTTTAAAGGGGTGTTGTTCGTCCCTGTACGGAGTACGCCTCACACATCTGGGGTGGTTCCACTCATACAGCTCTCCTTGAAAAGGTGGAGTCTAAAGCTTTTCGTCTTATCAACTCTTCTGCTCTCACAAATTATCTTGTCTTCTGCCCGTCAAATTATTATGTCACACTCTTTATTACAATGGATACTGCTCTTCTGAACTCTTCCGTCGCATATCTCCTCCACTGAGAAAGGATCGTATGGCACGTCTTTCTACACAGTCTCATCCTTTCTCTGTCCAACTCTCTGACCCCAGACTTAACCACTATGCTCAGTTTTACATGCACTTTATCGGTAAAGTCTGGTCCACACTCCATTATCCCAACTTCCTAAGACTTACACACCTTCAAAACCCATGTATCGAGACATATCAGCCTTTAATTTGACCAGATTTACGATTTTCTCTCTGACTCTGGTTTATATTTTAGTAGGCCTCTGGCCTTTGCCCATTAAGAGGTGAAATAAAAAAAAATGGCCAAATTAAAGGAAATCAATGGCAGAAAAAAAATTAAATACCAAAAGAAAAACTCTACACTTACTAATCTGAAGTTGTTTAATAAAAGAAGAAAGAACAACGAATACACCCGATCTTCCTGTGCCTGAAATACAATGTATAACAACAGGATTTAACTTATTTCTCTGCTGTTTTTGAAGATTATGAACTTCACCTATGAACTGTAAAAATAGGCTTGGGCTTTCTGGCATTGCACTGGAGAAAGAAAAAAAAAAATATATATATATATATATATATATATATATATATATATATATATATATTATATATATATATATATATATATATATATATATATATATATATATATATATATATATATATATATATATATATATATATATATATATATATATATATATATATATATATATATATATATATATATATATATATATATATATATATATATATATATATATATATAATATATATATATATATATATATATAGTGATGGGGATGTTATATTTCCTCATTAGCGGATGCGGATGTAGAATTTTCAGTCAAGGGCGAATGCGGATGTTGAATTTTCGAAAATGCGGATACTGATGTTGAATTTTTCGAAAGTGCGGATGCGGATGGATGTCAATTATGATAAGGACGCGAATGCGTATGCCATCACAAATATATATATATATATATATATATATATATATATATATATATATATATATATATATATATATATATATATATATATATATATATATATATATATATATATATATATATATATATATATATATATATATATATAGTTGAGATAGCTTCTTTCCTAGTGAACCTTAATCTAACTAGAAAGGTTAAAGCCAATACTAAGTCTCTGTGCACACTGAAGAAACTGGTTTCATTAAACCAGTTTCGTGTTTCAGCGCACAAAGAGGAAACCCTTTTTCTAACAGTTTCAGCGTCATGGGAGTAATTGATGGGAAATATATCAGAAATAAAAAATTTAGCAATGCAGGATCTCGAAAAATTAAAATAAAGGCTATCATTCAGTTCAAATAATGGCATGTTCTGATGCTGACTATTACTTTATTACTGTTGATGTGTAAGATCTTGGAAGAAATAGCGACGCAGGCGTTTCAAACCTCTCGCTTAGGTCGTTGACTGGACCGGGGCGGTTTTGGTATACCACCACCAGTACTACTACCTCTTGATGAAAACAATGAAACTAAAGCTAAAGTCTCCTTTTTTTTTTTTTTTTTTTTTTTTTGCGGGGACGAGTTATTTCCTTTAACAGTATCTAATGAGACCATACCCAAGGGCCACTCTAAATGATGAAAGGAGAATTTTTAACAATAGGCTATCTTTGGCTCGTAAGACTGTCGAATGCGCATTAGTAATGTTGACAGTAAAGTTTCGAGTATTTCACACGCCATGTGTTACTCTGAAGAAACAGTCAAGTCCATAATAAAGAGCGTCTGTGCCCTGGATAATTTCATTCGTAAAACTGAAGGAGTACGTTACACTGCAAGAAATCAACCTATCAATATTGAACTAAATGTGGGCCTTCCAAATCTACGTTATTTACAACTAAAATCTGCCAAAAGTATAAGAGAATACCTCACCAAATATTTTCCTAATGCCTGGGGTTGATATCCCTCCCCCAATGGCAACACGGAACTGAAAGTAATGAAGAAGAGGAATAGGTGATGGCTAGTTAATGTAGGTACTTCTTTAAAATACTATACGTTATATAATATGAAGTTGAGCTACATGCTTGAAAATTACATGTTCTAGAAATAAAAACCTTTATCAACTAAATTTGGCTTTTAATATCATTCAACTGTGCACTTGAATTCCTTTGCAATGTTTTCCCATGTCTTCTGAACTTCGTCCCTATAGCTGTATTCCTTTATAATGATATTGTACAAACAAGGAAACCTTTCAACACATTCAATTAACTGAATGCTTTTTAAGTCACTCATCTTAATTAAAAAAGTTGACATTCACAACTGAACACCAAACAAAAAAAAAAAACACAATAATTAAAACTGAAATGATAAGAAAATATAAACAACAAACATGAAACCACATGAAATTTGGTTTCGACGAAACCAATATTTTTGCTTGAGTGAAACATGTTACATGAAACCAAATGAAACTTCAGTTTCAAGAAACCTAGTGTGCCCCTTCCTGTATGTTTTAAATTAATTGGTTTCACGTTTCATGAAACCAGTTTCTTCATTGAGCATCCCGCCTAAGGGTTTCCACATACTCATTTAATACACTGTGAACGTTTAACACCGTATCTCGGTCCGTCTTCAGCACAAACTAAATTTTACAAATTTTTATTTTAAAATATAAATCAAAATATAAATTCATTAACTATATATAAGATGTTTAAAATAATAAAAATTGCAATAAAATAAAAAATAAAGTAATAATATTAATATTAAAATAACAAAAATAAAAAGGCTGGAATATTTTGGGAAAAAGGACTTCATTATTGAGTGAAACGGACGATAGAAGAAACTTCATCATTTAAAGATGGGCAATGAGTTTTTATATATAAAACTTCAAAATCCTACAATCACGAAGTGAAGATGCTTGTTGAAGAACAGAGAAATTAGGTAAAAAAAAAAAAAGAGAGAGAGAGAGAGAGAGAGAGAGAGGGTGGGTATGTCCATGATCTTTTTGGCAGAGTATGAAGGAGAGCAAAGGGGGTGTTCTGTTCTAAAGGAAACTCCTCTATGCTTATCAATCCTCACTTTCAAATGTAGATCAGTGTGGCCTACATATGCCGCATTTCAGCTGGCACACTTAAATAAATTAATGAGGATCTGAGAAGCATTGAGTGAGATTCTTTGTGTCTGAAGAAACTATAAATTGAGAGGGAGTTAAAATTTATAAGAATAAACTAGCGATGCGGGAATGTAGCTTCAAATATAGTAAAAATATTTCTATTAAGTTGAGAAGTAAGTGATCCTATATACGGAAGTTTTCAGTATATTTTTTGTTTGAGCACAGTAGGAAAATGAAGAGTGGGTCTGAAGATATTAGTGAGACACTCGATAATTAATACTTTTTCCACTTGAAACTTTGGGAATAAATTAAAATGGAAAAGTATTTTCATAAATTCCATCTCTGTATGGAATATATATATATATATATATATATATATATATATATATATATATATATATATATATATATATATATATATATATATATATATATATATATATATATATATATATATATATATATATATATATATATATATATATATATAATTAGTGAAGGATCGCATGTCATTTTCTCATTTCCGGATGCGGGTACAGAATTTCATCAAGTGCGGATGCGGATGTTGCATTTTCGAAAGTGCGGATGCGGATATGAATGCGGATGTTAATTTTGATGAGGATGCCATGCGGATGCCATCGTGTGTGTGTGTGTGCATACAATTTCAATTTCTTTCAATATAAAAAAATATATATATATATATATATATATATATATATATATATATATATATATATATATATATATATATATATATATATATATATATATATATATATATATATATATATATATATATATATATATATATATATATATATATATATATATATATATATATATATAATATTAAATCGATTGCCGTTATCAAGAAGTAAAACTACATTTAGATGTACACCAGCGGATGTTTGTCGTCGGAGCGTGAAACCCTTGGTTCATCTTTGAATGAACCTTACTGACAGGGCTGAAAAACTATTCCTGGGGTGAAGCTAATTATATATATATATATATATATATATATATATATATATATATATATATATATATATATATATATATATATATATATATATATATATATATATATATATATATATATATATATATATATATATATATATATATATATATATATATATATATATATGCATTTTAAAGTCTGCTATACTGGGAATCGAACTATCGACCTCTGGGATGGTAAGCAAGAGCGTTACTAACAGAGCCAAGACAGTGCAAAAGAGGAGCCTCGTAGGCAAGTCTCAAGAAATAATTATCAAGCAAACTCCCGAACGGGCCCCTCCCGACTGCACTCTGACACGGGGTAACGAGGTCAAGGTTCTATCCCTCTTTCGCAAACTAATATATTAGTCTGCGAAAGAGGGATAGAACCTTGACCTCGTTACCCCGTGTCAGAGTGCAGTCGGGAGGGCTCGGTTAGTAACGCTCTTGCTTACCATCCATGAGGTCGATGGTTCGATTCCCAGTATAGCAGACTTAAAAATTCAAAATATTTTAATCCACCAGCAGTTAGTGGATTTAAAAAGATTTGATATATATATATATATATATATATATATATATATATATATATATATATATATATATATATATATATATATATATATATATATATATATATATATTATATATATATATACCTTTTTTTTTTTTTTTTTTTACCTTCTCACCCCCTGACCACCCCCTTGTTGAGGCGGCCACACTTCGCTAATGAAGCCTCCCGCCGCAGTCGGTCTCGTCCAGAGATCTTTCAAAGAAGTGATGCCCCAGAAGATTTTGGGGCGATAGTTGGAGGGACAGTCTAAAAGAAAGTGATCTACGGTCTCCGGGGCCCTTTTGCATCTGGTACAAGTGGAAGATGTTGCCTGGTTTATTTTGAAATTGTGTTTGTAATGTTGTAAGTTTGGGTGGTGCCCGCATCTCAATCTTGCTAAGTGAGATTTGTAAGTGTCTTGGGAGGTTGTTGGAGTCGGGTTTATTTCGGGAGGGGGTTCGTTAAGGATGCTGTTTGGAGGTCTGTTGATCATATATGAATGTGTTAGTTGAGTGTGTATATGTTTGGTTGTTGTGGTATTGGGGGGAGGAGGGGGAATGCGATTTAGGATCCGTTTGTAAAAGGCTCCGGTGGACGATGGAGGTTGTTTAAGTCTTTGATTGGTAGGTTGGAGGAGAGTTTTGTGACATGGGTGTGTGGGTAGACGGGTTTTTGCATAGAATTGGGTGCCTATCATTTCGAGGTGATTCCTTATAGGTAGTATCTTGGTTTCGTTATGAAGGTGTTGTTGGGGGGTTGTGGGTGTGCAGCCGGTAATGGTGCGAAGGGCTTTATTTTGTGTTATTTGGAGTGTCGTTAAGTTTTTGTCGGAGAGCAGAGGGTGCCAGATGGGGGAGGCATAGTTGATGGTGGGGCGTATAAATTGTTTGTAGATTGCAATTGAGGTTTGTATGTTGTTGTGTATGTCAGTGTTGGCCACTGTTTTGTATATATATATATATATATTATATATATATATATATATATATATATATATATATATATATATATATATAATATATATATATATATATATATATATATATATATATATATATATATATATATAAATATACCTGGAGGCCAAATTAGGAACTGCATGTGAAGAACAACTTTTGAGGACTTCAAGATATTATGCGTAATTTGGAAGGTGCGCTGAATCCAGGAGTCATTAATTCCCGAACGAAACTGCTTCAAGGTAATTGTAAAAGTTCCAAATTCAACACTTTCCGATGAGTCTTTAGCAAAGTATGTATGATTTTTTACCTGTTAAATATGAATTGATAGGTGAAAAAAAAAAATGTTCCTATGCTTGATATATATATATATATATATATATATATATAATATATATATATATATATATATATATATATATATATATATATATATATATATATATATATATATATATAATAATTAAAATTTTAAAATTATTAATACATTAATAATTCCTTGCAATTTGCAAATAACAGCAATATATTCATAGGAAGTTAAAAGGCATTAGTAACAATTTTGTGAAAAGGCTTTGATCGGTTTTGTTAGTGACCTTTATTTAAATTTGTTTTTTATATATATAAAAGTATCTTTTTTTCTCTGTGTAATTTAGTTTTTGAATACTAAACTAAATTTTTAAGTCTTATTTGGTCAAGATAACCGAATCACAAATCTTAGAATATAAAGTAACAATGACTTGATTATTTCTGTTTATATGTGATAAATAATTTCATATTTCTTTAGACGTATTTATGCAACAGACAATATTGGTATTATAAAAATATTTAATTTTATTGCTATAATAATGATTTTTTTTTTTCTAACTTCTGTATTAAAAACTTATGTATTTGCTATTTTAGATCTTTGATCACAGGCTCTCCACATGACATTTTTGGAAATAAACATTACAAAATGTACACAACAACTAGGAATACATTACTGGTTTTCCTCGAAACTTGAATGGTGTCAACAAAGTAAGATCATGTTATCACAAGTGAAAAACAAAAAACAAAAAAAAAAAAAATTTAGTATTAGTCACTTCTCATAAAGAGTTGGAAAAATATCAGTAAGTTGTGGACAATTTTATTTAATGATTAAAAAAACAAAACTTTAGTATCACAAAAGTCAAACTATAAAAACAGAAACTCTTCTTAAATAAGAAACTATCAACCTTTAGTTGATAAATTTGGAATGAATAGATAAAAATTATTTTATTATTTAATTATTTTACAATTCTAATATGTTTTATATGTTAATTTTTTATTTAATAAACAGACTGCTTGATTGTGTTTTCTGCTGCATGAACAAGACTGATCCTTTTAATTAAACCTTGCTTTAGGACAAAAAAGCCTAAATAATAAAATTTATTGCTTCTACTTAAAATAATTGATAAAAATGATAAAACAAATTGGATTAAAAGATATTAATATACGTGTATTAAAAAAAAGTTTCTGCCACAATGTCTACTGAAGTTTCATAAAGAAATTTTTAATGTCTATCTGAACTTTTTCTATTTGAATCTTAAAGCTTACACTTTCAAAGAAGGGCATAAAAAAATGTTACATTTTAACACCAAAATTATTTTTTTAGTAATAAATAAAAAATGGTAACTTCTTCCCATTAGGTCTACATTTTAAAAGAAATTCGAGCACCTAGGTAATACTACTCACAAGCTACACAAAAAAAACATTTACTCACTTCGGCATCAGTATTTACACAAACAATAATTTCAACTTGATTTTCCCAGACCATGGACCAAAAGTCAACGAAAGTGTTGGGCATAGGTGCTTGTGTAATGATATAGGAAATGCTTTCCTCCACAGATTTTAACTGAAAGGGAAAAAAAAAACTGACTTTGCAACCAATCCTTATTAATTTGCTTAAGCTGTGCTCAGACGAGCATACTGTCTAAACTTTAAATATTTAACAATGGATAACATTATTCGGAACAATGTATCGAGATAAAATTTACCTGAACATATGATGCGTTAATATAATCATCTCTAGTAGAAGGAAGAATAACTCTAGATTCATCAAAAGACAAATTATCAGGAAAACGATTTTTCAAAGGGTAGCATCTTCCAACGGAGACTTTCAAGTTAAAACACTTTGCCTCCTATAAAATATTAACTTCATTAAGCTTTCTAATTACTTAATTTAAAAATAATTAAAGTAAAGTTTATATATATATATATATATATATATATATATATATATATATATATATATATATATATATATATATATATATATATATATATATATATATATATATATATATATATATATATATATATATATATATATATATATATATATATATATCCCTATACTATTGCCTCTGTAAGTTCTGTATATTTCAGTT